>NCQV01074679.1:0-12197 GCA_002740545.1 Lophocereus schottii | reverse complement strand
ATTGTCTTATCACCTCTCTCTCCTTCCCCAACTCTATTGTCTTATCACCTCTCTCTCCTTCAATATTGTGCTCTATCATAGAACTATCAACATCCACCTTACTTGAGCCTTAGACTTGTGTGATAGATGCCTATAATTGAAACTGGACATATGAGCTTGATGTGACTATAGGACTTGAGATTCGGCTATAGTATTTAGGATTCATGCCTAGTTTCCACATTCATGCTTCTTATGGAACTTCTAGGCGCTTATCTTCTACATTGAATAATGTTGGACATATGAGCAACTCTTATGATTGGGTCTAGAGTTTTGATAAGCTCAAAAGAGTTCTCCCTTCTATTCTTGTGATGTGCTTTCTTTAGAACATCCTTCTTGCTTCTAACTATTTTCATTTTTGTGAGGATTGCTCCCATCCATTTGATAAGTTGCTATGAGTTTGTAGGATTGATGCAAGTGCAAACTTGGTGATTTGATGGAGTTGCTGTTGTTCCATGGGCCTCCTTTTCACCATTTTAGTGAGGTGTAGATTAGGTGCACCCAATACTTATCCTAGTATAATTGTTCCAACTTTTCTCTTTTATCCTTTTTCCTGTCTTTTGTTCTTTTAATACATAGGTGTGAAAATTAGAATTGTGAATTTATGGGTGACCAATTATAAAGTGAAATTTAGGATGCTGTTGTTAAGGCCAGAGACGACTTTGATTACAGTTGTTTGTTCCATGCATTTTGTTTTATAAATGGTTGTTGGTGATGTAATTTATTTTGTGTGTGTTCACCAAATTTGTGTTGGTTTTGTGGTTACGTTGCATATTGATTAACTTTTAATGCCTTGACTCCCACAATGATGGCATTGTGCGGTTCTGGTTTGGGAGTGAGGTGACCACGTGTTCATATTTTCGAAAATTTTTTAAAATCCAAAAATTCTTTATTTTGCTTTGAGGACTTCTGTGGTTTCTTAGGTGATTATGATCTGATGTTGCTAGGTTATTGACATGCATGTGAATAGGCTATGCATGGTGGTTTAGTTTAGAATGTAGTTCTAATGCTTCATAATAACCCCATCGTATATATGTGGTTTTGTGTCTGCCTTGCTCACTTTACCATTAATTCTTCGGGCCTAATTTCTAAATTGGCATGTCAATGGTCTTAGCTTAGGTTTTAGTTTATATTTTAGAAGTAGATTAGTTTAGGTTAATTCTAATTCAAAACCTTTGATTCAAGTACTTAGATTTAATTCAAGTTTGAGTTTTTATTAATCTATTCAATTGAACATTTAATTTATGCTTTTAATTCATTAGTAATTCTTTCCTTTCCTTCCTCTCTCTCCCTCCTCACTCTTCTTGATTTAAGTTTACTACTTTCTAAAAAATTTTGTTGATTTGCATATTAGCAATCGTTAAATCCAACCTTATTTAGGTTAGACTCAATTCCTATTAGTTTCTTTTCTATTTTGTTTATTTATTACTTCAATTTAATTAGCATGGGAAGTTAGTTGTTAGAGTGTCCTAGATTCGACCTGTCTCTGTAGATTCGAGCCTTAAGTCCTATGACTGACATCATATGCTTACGGTGTAATTTAGCATTTCTTTTGGATCATACTACCCCTCTGAGATCCATGAACTCCATTCGCTTGAACCAAAATATACAGATTTTAGGGCGAAGGTACGACATTTGGAGGGAGTGCACGCTAATGCTACTTGTCATCCCTCCTGGCCTATACTAATCAAATCAAAAATAAAATAATTTCACCAAGAGAAACAAGCATGTAACATTTTAAGTGCAATAATGCAAGTAGAAAACTACATACATCAACTACAATGTCATAAGCAAGATAATGAAAAGAAGAAAATGAAAATTTACAGTGGTCAGGGACTAAATTAATTACCAAATTACATCAAATAAGGAAATATAAAATCTAAATAAAACAAAACAAAAGAAAGAGGAAAAGGGTAAAAGAGTATGTAGGTTTGAAATATTAGTGCCCTCAGGTTATCAGCATGAGCGAGTTAGGGAACCTAAGACGGAGAACTTCGAGCTTGGAATTGTACAGTAGAGGGTATTGAGGATGGATTTTGGAAGGGTTTTGTAACATCCCACGTATTTAAGTGCCATTACTACTACTACTACTACTACTACTACTACTACTACTACTACTACTATTATTGTTGTTGTTGTTATTATTATTATTATTATTATCAATATTATAGTAGTAGTTGTTTTTATTATTATTATTGTTATTGTTACCACATTGCTCTTTTAGTTTTCCAAAGGGTGAACAACTCGTAACCCTTTTCCTTGATAAATAAATAAATGAATAACAAAAGGACAAAGGTAGTGGACATTGCCTATAACTTTCATATTTCTCCCAAACTCTGAACCCATTTCCTAATTTCTCTACTAATGTTTCCCTAACCATTTAGCTAAGTATTGATATAATTGGTAAAGAAACCCACCCCCACCACGAATCTATCGCCTCTTTGCTTATTCTCTACATTTGAAAGTTTTGTTTTCTTCCTTAAGGTTATCAATGTTAGAGTTAAGCTTTTCGAGTGTCTGATTATTAGAGTCGCTGGTAGTTGCTACTTCGTATCTGTAGCATATGCCATTAGTGTAAGTTGGGTACTGAACTCTCTCTCTCTCTCTCCCCCCTCTCTCTCTCTATGTTTGTAAGATTTGACCTCTAATGGAGATTTCTCTTCCCTTTCTTACATAAATGGGGTTGGTCTCATCTATACAAATTTATGTTGATATTGGTGGCTACTTTCAATTTAGGTCCGAGTATGTTCCGAGTTACAATAACTCGCCTTTTGAGCCTTCATCGTCATCCATCATATGTTTTGAATTCACCCAATTACGATGAACCTAAGGATTACCCTTCCCTTAATGGGACCAAATTGCAAAATTGTGCGCTTAAAACTATTGAATTACTATTTTTTTTCATTCCATGTGAATCTTGCAACTTTAAGATCCCTCACCACCAATTTAGGTTGTTCTTAGGTCTATTTTGAGGCATGCGCTAAGACCAATTTCTCTCCTTCTTACTTAGCTTCCTCAAGTTGAAAATTGTAGGGAGCTACTCGGTGTCATTTACGGCATCATACAGGGACCTTGTTCTTTTTGGTGGTTTGATAGGGATTTGTAAAAATTGGTATATGTGCATTCCTAGCTATCTTATGGTATTTGGCATGAAACTATGCTTACTTGGGTTTTTCTTAATTTGTTCTAATTTATTCTATAGTAGTTAGATTTTGGGTGGCTACATTTGTCATGGGCTTTTGCATTGTATTTGAACCCATGGCTTTTTTATTGGCAACTGTAAAATTTCTATAAGCCTTGATTTGTTCTAATTGTGTGCCAAACCATGTTTTAAGCATTTTCATATTGAATTTGTTATGATATGCTGAATTGAATTGGTCTTAGTTGATTATTTTGGGGAGTGGTAGAGCGCATTTAAGAGCTCAATAGAATTGATATGTAAGTTGATTTTTTCTGGTTCATACAGTATTTGGCAGCAGTTAGCATTGCAGTCACTGAGAAATCTTGGTTGTTCCAAACCACATTCATATCTACTTAAAGATTACCTATGCGACATCCTTTGCTAGGAGTTGAGCTACCTGTTATGAACCATTAAAGCCATTCTCTTATGAACTATGACTCATAGAATCAACTTGACAGAGGTACATATATAGACAACCCCTTTAGTATTGTTATGTGTTTTCATGTTTACTTTGAGTTATTTTTACGAATCATATTAAGTTCAACAAAATTTTAAATTAAGTTTCATGGAACCCGCCAAGTTAAAAACATATGTTAGAGGAGCTTACTGGTTGAAGTGCACCAATGAAGGCAAGTTAGGGGAATCACACACCAAGATTGAGGATTATTGGTTTGGTTAATGACTAGAATTTTTCATAATTAATATTCAAAAAATATTTTAAAATTATTTTTTATGGCCTAAATGCTGTTTTCACCAATTAGACTGCGTGTGTGTATTTGCTTCAGTCCCTTCATTTATTTGATTATACTGTCTATAGTTGGTCCTTCTTATTTTATCTATTTGGTCATTATAGTGTCTAGAGGTGGCCATTATAGTGTCTATAGTTAATCCATCGACTAGAATAATTTCATTAAACTTTTACATTACTTTGGCCCTTTTACTGCCTAGTTGTCCACCTCCTTTCCACTTTTTAGGTTGTGATAGCATATTCGAACCGTTTTTGATCTCCTTGTACCTGGTGTAGTTATTTGGCCATGATGCCCAATTTAATTATACTTTGTTTTTTTTTTAATTCTTGTTATGTTTCATAAGTTCAAACACCTAGTTATTCGGATCATTACAATTGTCAAAACCTAGATAATGTTAACCAGATGACAAAGTTAGGGCCCTATCTATTGATTAGGTCTTGGAAGTAAGGGTGGAATTTTGTCATCCTTTGAGATGATGTTGAAATTAAGTTGCTTGTTATTCCAATCTCATTTCTAACCTATGGAAAGCAATAAATGTGACTAACATGATTAATTAAACTAATTACTAACTAATGCTAATCCAAACATAGTTAATTAAACTAATCTAAAATAAAGCCTAGTTAATATAATGTAAAATAAAGCAATAAATGTGACTAGGAAGACATTGAATTCACTAGCTAAAAGAAAAAAGAGAAAGTGGAGACCCTCAAAAGCTCAAGAATCTAATAATGGAGATTGAACCTCCATTGAAGGAGCAAAGGCATGAGATTTGTGGCTTGTTTTCACTTATTCTTAGCTGATTTTGTCTAATTAGTCCTAATCTAGTGCATAATAAACCAAAAACTTCAACTTTGCAAATGAGCTTTAAGCTTAAGTCGAAAGGGGAAGAGAAGAGATGGAATTTGAAGATTTGAGAGAGGGGAGAGAGATTGAGTTAAAGCGAGTAAGAAAAATATGATTACTAATTAATAAAGCATAGTTAACACAAAAATCCACGATTCCAACCACGAATTTGAGACACAAAACAAATCATAATATTAGAGGGAGAAACTTGAAGAACAAAGCTAAATTCAAAAACAGGTAGAAAACGAATGCAATCCACAAAAATTAAATCTTTAATTAACTTGGAAAGAGTAATTGAGAAGCTATAAGAAGTGTTCTACCTTAAAACCTACCTAGAAACCTATTTTAAAATCTTTTCAAAACCTAGCTTGAGTACACAAATGGGGGAGGGCAATCTATATAGGCATCTAGTATATGAACTTGGCATGGTTGTGTCATGTGGTATGAGCCCACCAAGTTAAGTTTCTAGAATTCGGAGCAAGAACACAACAAGAAGAGGGGACTTGCACATGTAAGTCGTGCCAGATGTTTGTCTTGCTCTCCTTCCTTTTCTTTATGGTAATTTTTATGTTGGGTTTACCTGGGCTTGCTTTATCATTATCCCAAGTTGTCCACCAAGGGTACTGCTATTTAACTCGACACAAAAATTGCCAGCAAAAGAAGGAAGAAGAGCAAGACAAAAATCTAGCATGGCCAGCGTGTGCCAATCCCCTTGCTCATGCTCTATTGTTGTGTTCAATTCCAAAAACTTGGCATGGTGGGCCCATGCCGTATTTCAGTCTCGATCTTCTTCCTTTTTTTTTTCCTATAAGTCTTTTTGTCAGGTTAACATAGGTTGCTTCATGGTTATCCTGTGTTGTCTGGTAAGGGTAACCTAGGCTAACATGCCTAACTCTTGCAACCATAATCCGCCATTTAAGCAAATCTCTTTATTACATATAAAACCAAAAAAAATGCTAACAAATAACAAAATTAATAATTATCATGAGCTAAATCTCGGTAGAATGAGGTATAAAATTCACAAATATTTAGCCCAAACACTACCCTTTAAAAAATGAAAGAGAGCAATTCAATTTGTTAAAAATTGGTGAGACTTAAGGTCAAGACCGGGAGGGTGTCCATAGTTATAAAAATTGGAATTGTGAATTTTTGGGTGATTAGCTATTAAGTGAAATTTTGGATGTTGTTGTTGAGCCAAGAGATGGCTCTGATTACGCTTGTTTGTTTTACGTGTTTTGTTTTGTGAATAGTTGTTGGTGATGTAATTTATTTTGTGTATGTTTGCTTGATTTGTATTGATTTTGCGATCGCATTACATATGTGATCAATTTTTAGTGCCTTGGTTCCCATAATGACGACATTATTGGGTTGTGGTGTGGGTGTGAGGTGCTTACTTCTTTCATATTTTCAAAAAATTTTTAAAATCCAAAAAATTCCTCATTTTGCTTTGGGAACTTGTGTGGTTTCTTAGGTGATTGTGATCTTGTTTGCTAGTTGTTCACAAACATGTAAATAGGTCGTGCATGATGGAAGTTTTGTTTAGGATCTGGTTCTGATGTTTAATAATAACCCCATCTCATATGTGTGATTTTGTATTTGTCTTGCTTATTTTGCCTTCAATTCTTCAGGTCTAATTGCTAAATTGGCATGTAAATTTTTGTTCATCTAGTTACCTTCTAAGGTATTATAAAAATGCAAATTAGAAAAAATGAGAAGAAGAAAAAAAGGCATAAGTAATGAATGAAAACCCCACACTAATATTCAAAGCCACTATGTGTATTCACATCTTTAATTTTCTTGAATATGTGGTATTATGCTTTGTTGCACATTGATTTCGGTAGTGAAATAAGTGATTTTGCACAGTCCAGTACAACCACTTTTTGTTAGGGAAGGCTAAATATTTGTACAGACTTAAGTGGGTTTCGAATGTGTTCATTTATAATCTTGATCACACCACAAAAAAGGGAGCAAAGAAGTCGATGAGGTAAAGAAAATGGGGATCATGTCAATGTTAGGAACTTTGAGGGATTAGTAAACATTTGTAAATGCGCCAATGTGTGCATATCGTTGCATTTTCTTATGTGGTGTGAAAAATGAAAGTTGGGCTTTGTTTGGATTTTGTGTTTATGCTGGGAATTTTGATGAAACATTGAAGTCATTTGTTTGGTTTGTAAGACTAACTAGAGCTAATTTTGGAATGTTGTAGCCAAGTGACAATTGGAAATCAAGTAGATTCTAAGCAATTTCTTGATTATGATGACTTTTTTTAGTATTGATCAGTAGTTTCCAACTAAAATTTAGAAAGTGAATGAAGGCTATCACCACTATAAAAGGAGGTCTTTGGTACCACAATTCATCAATCAATTCATCATTGTCTTAGCTTAGGTTTTAGTTTAGATTCTATAAGTAGATTAGTTTAGGTTAATTCTCATTCAAAACCTTTGATTCAAGTACTTAGATCTAATTCAAGTTTGAGTATTAATTAATCTATTTGATGCAACTTTTAATTTCCATTGTCAATTCATTGGTAATTTCTTTCCTTTCCTTTCTCTCCCTACCCCCTCTGTTTTTGATTAAAGTTTACTACGTTCTGAAACATTCTACTGATTTGCATATTAGCAGTTGTTAAATCCAATCATATTTAGGTTAGATTCAATTCCTATTAGTTTGTTATCTATTTTGTTTATTTATTACTTTCAATTTAATTGGCATGGGTAGTTTGTTGTTTAAGTGTTCTAGATTGAACCTGACTTTGTGTATTCGACCCTTAAGTACTATGGCTAACAACTATATGATTGCAGTGCAATTTTATATTTGTTTTGCATCGTACAATCCTTGTAAGGACCATCTAACTACATTCACTTGAACCAACAGGTTTGGATTTTTAGTGAAAGGTGTGACATCGGAATAGAGTACATGCTAATGCTACTTGTCATCTTGATTAGCCTTTACTAATCTATTTAAAAATCAAAGAATCACACTAAGAGAGACAAACATGAAACATATGAAGTGCAATAATGCAAATAGAAGCCTACATCGTCGATTACAATGTCAAATGTAAGAAAATTAAAAGAAGAAATAAATATTTATAGTACTTGGGGACTAAATTAATTACCAAATTACATCTTTTAGGAAATATAAAATCTAAATAAAAATAAAAGAAAAGAAAGACATAAAGGGTAAAGGAATAAGGTTTCTCTGAAATATTAGTGCCCTCACGTTATCTGCCTGATTGGCTTAAGGAATCCTTGATTGAGATGTTTAAGCCTTGAATTGTATGGTAGAGGGTTTTGAGGATGGATTCGGCAAGGGTTTTTGTAACATCCCTAGTATTTAAGTGCCATTATTATTGTCATCTTCATCATCATCTACTACTGCAACATTGCTTTTTTAATTTTCCGAACGTTGTACAACTTATGACCCTTTTGCTTGATAGATACAGATAAATAAATAAATAAATAAATAACACAAGGATAAAGGCAATGGACTTAGTTGCCTACCACTTTCTTATTTCTCCAAAACTCCCAAACCCTTTTCTAATTACTTTGCTCATGTTTTCCTCAACATTCAGCTAGGTGTTGATATAATTAGCGAAGAAACTCACCCCCACCATGAATCTTATCCATTCTTTGCCTCATTCTCTACATTTGAATGCTTTGTTTTCTTCCTCAAGGTTGTCAACATCAGAGTTAAGCTTGTTGAGTGTTTGATTATTAGAGTCACTGGTTGTTGCTACTTTGTACCTTTAACTTATGCCATTAATACAAGTTAGGTATTAAATTTCAATTCAAATGAATATGTCTCTCGCTCTCTCTATTCATAAGCTTTGACCTCTAATGGAGTTTTCTCTTCTTGTTCTTGCATAAACTGGGTTGATCTCATCTGTATAAATTTATGTTGATATTAGTGGCTACATTTAATTTATACCTCAGTATGTTATGAGCTACAACAAGTCGCCTTGTGAGACTTTGTTGTCATTCATGGTATTTTTGAATTCACCCAATTACTATGAACCTAAATACTACCCTTCCTCTTAATTAGACTAGATTACAAAATTGTGCACTTAAAACTACTCGATTTCTATTTTTTTTTCATTCCCTATTAATCTTGCAGCTTTAAGATCCTTCACCATCAACTCAGGTTGTTGTTGGTTCAAAATATTTGCTAATTTTATTGTGAGGTATGGGGTAAGACCAATTTCTCTCTTTCAAACTTAGTTCCCTCATGTTGAAAATTGTAGTGTTATTTGAGCTGTTGGGCATCCTTTACGCCATCATGTGATGACCCTGTTCTTTTTGGTGGTTTGATTCGGGATTTGCACAAGTTGGCATAGGTGCATTCGTAACTTTCTTACGCCATTTGGCTAGAAACTATGATTGCTTGATCTTTTCGTAATTTATTATGATTTCTTCTATAGTAGTTAGATTTTGGTGGTTACATCTGTAATGGGATTTTACATTCTCTTTGAACCCATGCCTTTTTTTAATCGGCAATTGCAGGATTTTTATAAGCCCTCATTTGTCCTATTTGTAAGCTAAACCACGGTCTAAGCATTTTCATGTTGGATTTGTTTTGATGTGCTTAATTAAATTGGATTAGGTAGATTATAGTATGGGGAGAGGTAGAGTGAACATTTAGGAGCTTGATAGAATTGAGCTTTAAGTTGATTTATTGTAGTTCATACACTATTTGGTGGTAGGTTAGCATTACATCCACTAAGAACTCTTGGTTGTTCCAAAGCATGTTCATAGCCACTTGAAGATTGCCTGGGCAACATCCTTCACTAGAAGTTGAGCCACCTCTTTTGAACTATTAATGCCATTCTCTTGCGAACCATGAATAATAGAATCAATGTGACAGAGGTACATGCATGGACAACCCCTTTAGTATTGTTATATGTTTTCATGTCTACTTTGAGTTATTTTTATGAATCATGTCAAGTTTAACAGAAATTTTAAATTAAGTTTTGTGAAACTTGCCAAGTTAAAGACGTATAACAGAGGGCCTCACTAGTCCAAGTGAACCAACGGTGGCAAGCCAAGGGAATCACACTCCAAGATTTGAGAATTATTGGCTTAGTTAATGACTAGAATTCTTTAATAAAATTAATATTCAAAAATATTTTTAAATTATCTTGAATGGCCCAAATGCTGCTTTCACCAATTAGACTGTATGTGTGTGTATTTTCTTCAATCACGTAGTTTATTTGATTTAACCTCAAATGTAGGCAAAAAGATGTTATGCATCCTAGAAAGAGGAAACCTTGTTAGGCTGGGCTAAGTCCTCAAATTTGGAGAGAGAATCCCCCTAACAAAAGCTAAATTTTAAATCAACTCGGAAAGAGCAACTGAGAGGCTACAAGAAGTAATCTGCCTAAAAACCTACCTAAAAACCTATTTCTAAAATACTTTTAAAACCTAGCATGATTACACAAATGAAGGAGGGGGGATCTATATAGGCGTCGCGTCTGCAAACTTGGCATGGTCGTGCTATGTTGCACCGGCCCACCATGCTATGTTTCTCTAATTCAGCATAAGAATAGAATAAGAAGAGGGGGCTGCACAGGTAGGCTATGCTAGATTTCTGTCTTGTTCTTTTTCCTTGTCTTCCTGGCAATTTTTATGTTGGGTTAGCCTAGACTTGCTTCATCATTATCTCCGATTGTCCACTAGGGTTGACCCAGTTTAACTCGACACAAAAATTTCCGAAAAAGAGGGAATACGAGCAAGACAGAAATCCAGTAGGGCGTGCATGTGTCAGCTTGTCATTCTTGCTCCTTTATTGTGTTGAATTCCAAAAACTTGGCACGATGGGCCTATGCAACATTTCTATCTTGTCATTCTTCCTTTGTTTTAGCAGTTTTTCGGTCAGGTTGACCTGGGCTTGCTTCATGGTTATCACTTGTGATCAACTAGGGTTAATCTGGGCTAACATGACTAACTGTTGGGATACTTTACACCCATAATTCGACATTTAAGCAATTCTCTTTATTACCTATAAAACTAATTAAACACTAATAAATAAACTAATTTAATAATTATCATGAGTTAAATCTTGGTTGAATGAGGTATAAAATTTGCACATATTTAGCTAAACAATACCCTGCAAAAAGTAAAAGAGAACAATTAAGCTTAATGCAAGTTAGTGCGACTGAGTGTAAGGACCCTGAGTGTTCAGTGGGTGTGCTATAGTTGGCTAATGGTTACAAGTGTCTTGTATCAAATGAGCTTAATGATTCTATACACTAGTATTATTATGTTTCATCTAAGCTATTTTTGAATAGTAATGACACAGTAAGATGGCATGTAGTCATGGAAGTGGCACTAACCATAGCTACAACAATAGTTGCAACAACAACCCTCATCGTAACTACAATGACAACCAGCAATGAAGGGGTGAATCCTAGTGGAACTAGCGCTCGAAAGGTGATTATTATGAATTCACAAATAGTGCAAGATACGGGTATGGTTGTTATTTCTCTCATTTCCCATCATGTCTTTGCTTTATTTGATTCAGTGCTTCCCATTCATTTATTTCATCTTCCTTAGCTAAACAATTGCATATGACCCCTCATGATATTCACCTAGACCTTTCCATCACAATCCATATAGGGGGAGTTGTTCCTTGTCCATGCATTTTCAAAGATTTCCCCGTAAGCATAAGTGGTCTTGCATTTCCAACTAATTTGATCCGAATTAATCTAGCTAATGTTGATATAACCTTAGGCATGGATTGGCGTACTACGTACCAAGCACAAGTTGACTGCCTAAACTATAGGACGATTTTTAAAAATTCAAAGGGGCTGAAGTATAGAGAATGTGTTTGAATCGGAACTCATCATATCATCTACGAAAGCCCAAAAATTCTTAAGGAAAGGATATATATGATTCCTTTGTTGTTATGGTCTTACTAATCCTTCAACTACTTTATAGGTTAGATGAACTGTATCTATAAGCCTTGGTTGATCAATGAACACAACAATGAATTGATCAACGAAGGGTTCCAAACAAGGTCTAGCTGTTCAAGTATGTGAAATTTTACACATCAATTCACTTACACTCTAGTCCATAATAATTGTTGATTTAGGATTTCTTTTTATATTGTGTTTCTTTGTATGCAGTAAGTCTATGCGAGCAATTTTATAACTTTTAAGGTTAATGGAGTCAAAATACACAGAAAAGAGGCTTGACTTTCAAGCTCAAGAAAGCCGAAAGACAAAGACAGCCAATGCCAAAAATGCCACAACCAGTGCTAACAGCCCCAATTTCTACCTTGTTTTCTTGTTCTAGCAACTTAGCACAATCAGCCCACACCACATGGCACGATCATGCCAAATGTTGAATTCCACGAGTACACAACCACAAGAGGGGGTGAATTGTGGTGGCCGA
>NCQV01074678.1:0-14717 GCA_002740545.1 Lophocereus schottii | reverse complement strand
TGAATGGGTTGTTATTAAGATCTAATCTTACTGTTAGATTTATGGATGTTTTTAACTGAATGGCTGTGTAACCAAGTATGGTAAACTGTGCCTGAAATTAAATGTCTTTAATTCAATGCTTTAATCTTTGTGTCTGTTGGGACCATTTCCATGTTGCTGCAAATTGTAAACTTTTTCCTTTGCGCCTGGTTGAGAGACGCCATTTGCTCTTTGTTAGGAGATTAGTTTTTAAATAGCTTCTAATACTGCTAAAAGTTTCAGGATGGTAAAATCAGGGGTTGTGAAAATGGTATCTCTGCTTGCATCACGAGCTTGTCAGCCAACGCATTCATCAGAAAGGTAAAAGTAGCTTTCCTTTTTCGAGGCAACCAGCTTGATGATTTGAAACTGGGAATATGTTAATACAGTTTGATAATATCTGGGTTATAGTGTACGATATAGGTGTCCAACACTCCAATATGTGGATATATCACATTCCTACATCAGAGCCTTTCATACCTTGCTTATATGACTCTTGGGCATGGACTTGGACTTGAACATTGGCCAAAACTGAAACTGTTACGTACAGGATGTGTTTGGTAGAGCAGCATAATTATTTATAAGTAAATGTTCCTCCAATTTTCCAAAGGTTTGATGAAATCAGGATAAAAAGTGTTTTTCTTATCTGAATTGAATGCCCTTTTCAAGATCACATATATATCATGTGGAAAGAGTTGGAAGCTGGTTTTATGCTTTACATTTGCAGTTGGGTTACTTGGGTTTATAATCAGTGAGTTTGTGGGTTGGTGTTTTCCCTTTTAGAAATCATTTACCAATTTTTATCACACATTGGAAATTTTCTAGTACAATTCCATTTCTGTGTAATAAATTCTGAATAAAATATTTTTTCTGGACATTTTCCATGCTTCCTCAAAATGTGTGCTTTAGAATAGTTATTGTTGATTCTATCTTTTGATTGTGTAAATTGCTACACATAATGGCTCTCAGGAAGCTTTTGTAATTTGTTGGATAATTTACCTCTCCTGGTTAACTGCGTCTGCTAAATTTCTTCATCCATGCTGACAAATTTTTATGTTACGCAAAGCTCCTAGCTCCGTCACCTACAATGATGCCTCTGCGAGTTCAATATGAGGTGACAGACCCAAATTCGGTTCAGAACTGGCTGGAAAGATGGTCACTCTCCTGCCCATGGAAACGTGCTTCTGCACCAAAAAAAGCAGTGAATGCCAGAGTCCAGAAGAAGATGGGGAGCTTACAGGCTACTGAGGTCGAAACAGGCAGGCCAAAACGCAGTGTTCGCAAGGTTCCTTCGGTTTTCGATAACAGTTCAGTACAGGCAACGTCTGAGTTGGAGAAACCCCGACGCAATCCGAGGAAGGTGTCAAGCCATCCATCAGATTCAGTACAAGAAACTCCACAAAATGAGCTTGAGAAGGTCAAACGTAACTTGAGAAAGGTTCACAATCCTGTTAATGAAAGCTCCGGTCAGCCTGAGGTGGCTGAGAAGCCAGCTCAAATCCAGAGCAAAGCGATCGGTCCAATCCAGCCTCAGGATGTGCCAGCTCCCAATGAGGTGAATCCAGCTGAGAAAACTAAAGATGAAACAAGCATGACATCTAAGGAAGGGACAGTTGCTGGATCTAAGCCAACCGAGGAGAAGGCCGTGGAGGAGATTGTAGAAGCTAATGAGCATGTGGAGTCCTCAAATGATGAGAAGGCTAAGATCAAATCAGAGTCTTTCGAGATTGATGAGAAGGATGAGAATACTCCTGCAGCAAATGGTGAGCATAAGCCGAGGGAAGAGTCCATAATTGAGAATCAGAAATCCAGCAGGCGGGCTTCTTTCCCAGCAAAGCCAGAACATATAGAGGACGGCTTGCAAAACACCCCAAAACTTCCAAGTTATATGCAAGCTACGGAATCAGTGAAGGCAAAGTTGAGAGGACAGGGCTCTCCAAAACCAGGCCAAGATGGAGCTGAGAAGAACAATTCCACTCGACGTCATTCGCTTCCATCTTCAACAAATGGAAAAGTCAGTTCAGCATCACCGAGGACACCGAAACCACTTCAGGGCAATGGAAAGGGTGGAAATAAAAGTGAGAAGTCCTTGTCATCCTCCAAAGATGGAAGCGGTAAGCTCTTTTAAGTCTTAGCTAATGTTCTCTCTTTTAAGTACTTTTGCTTGTTTGACATTAATTGGTTGCTGAAAATGATATGACATTGGCAAACCGACCTGGAAATGAGCCAGATAGCCATTGGTATCCCATTACATAGAGACTTGTATGACAGTAGATGTGTGTCGGCTTTCTGAAATATGACAATGTGATGGCCCTCCTGGGGGTTCTCAGCATTTCACATAACGTATCATGCCATTTCCCTCAGAAACTTTATTTCTTGCGGAGGACCTTGTGAATTTAAGCATCCGGAGTATCTATTTCTCTGTGACCATCTTAATCTCAATTGATGAAGGAAGCAGTTCTCATACTTCTTTGGAGTTCATCTGAACTTTCAGTTGTCGTGGCTTTGTTTCAATAAACCAAGGTATATTTTGGTTGCTCTATGGCTTCTATCATTTGGAGACTCCTAGAACTGAGTGTTCAGGTATACAATCATTGTCGTTCACCATTCGAAAGCACTTGTGGCTTGTGAGAACAAAAGACTGCTCAACTAGAATAAAGTTGGGAAAAAATAAGCGTCCCTTTTTCTATGGCCTAGCGTATGCTGCCTTACTAATTTTATTTGTTCTTCACTTTCGTAACGGGCGTTCTGCTTTTTCCAGGGAAAGCTGGCCAAGCACAATGGCGAAGGTGATGGCATTGTGGATAGCCAAATATGACCTGTGACTGGGCTTTAATTTAAGCAATTTCCTTCGGCATAATGTGATGTGATAATCTTTAACTGCATTTTAATTTGGTCCATAATTTAGTGACTTGATGAAAATGTGGTGTGTGGATACCATAGGGGCTTTACTTGTGTAATCTGGGTGCGTCCTGAGTGAATGTAAATTGCAGGCTTCAATGTTCGTATTCTGCTGTTATGACTCTTATTTATCATGAACTTTGTGTGTCTCTCATTGATCATCTGGAAATTTGTTATATTAAGATTGTGTACAAAGTCCCCTTTATCTATGATTTCCGAAGTTGATTTACCCATCTTGCAGCTGTAGCCTCTTGGTTTTTCGCTTTTCGCGTGAAGCATAAATTCTTTGATGGTAAAAGCCGCCTAATTTGTCTCTGACCTCAAATTGTAAAAACTAGATTTTGAAACTATTAACTGTTAGCTACTTGTCATTGCGAGTAGTGTGCAACTGTGCATACATAAAATTTGTTGTTATTTTTGTTACCGGCGTTCTTTTGTTCATTTTGTGTGTGCGGGTTCTTAAAAGCTACTAGATGAGTCAATTATGGATTACGTTGTTGCGAGATCTACTAGCAATGGTTAGAAAGCAGCAATTAATGTATTCGTTTGGGTATTTGCCTAAATCGATAATCTAATGGAGAAAAGGCATATAGAATGATTTTATTTATAGCAGGAGAACGATTGTAAAAGCAGTAAATAAAATTAAACGAAGGAACTAAGCAATTCGTAATATTTAGGATAATTGTTTTTGGAGTGTTAAAATGCAGTTTAATCACGTTTACATGACAAACCACTGCTTGCCTTGGAAAAATAAAGAAATTAAGAGTAGTCAATAACTGTGCATCTGATTGAGACCACAGCTACCCAAAACAAGTACAGAGATCGAGAGTACCAATTAATTAAACAAAATCCAAGCGCAGAAAAGCCCGCTGACAGTCTGGCTCTCTTCTTATTTTACTGCAAATTATTCATCAGTAAGTTATTATTCTGCAAGCTTTTGGATCGACTGCCTGTTCACTTCAAGAACTAGGAGATTTTTGCTGAACTTAGCTGTCTCCTCCTGTCAAACTCTTTTCTTAAACTTATAATAATCCTTCTTATAACTAGAGTTTTCGTCTCCTATAGCAATCACTCCAATTTTCCTGTAGTATCTGTGTCTAGGTTCACAGAATGAACTCTCAATCAGTTTCATCACTATTATTCGTAGAAGATATATTCATGACTAATTTACGAAGTAGTCACAACCTGCTCATTTCTAATTTTCCACCATGCATGCACTAATATGTGATCGATCATGCACTACTAATTCAAACAAGTTAGGCTGGTTGCGTTATATTGATTACTATAGTATTTAGCAACGCCCTACCCACAGCTTCACCTAGCATCCAAGAAGCCTGCTTTATTGTGAGTACATCATTTGGGGCTTCAAATTCTGATCATGCGTGCGTGTGCATGCATGTGCATGTGGACTCTTCAAGATGTACGTTGCACAGTCAAATTCAGCATGTGTAACCATTGTTAGCAACCCTAAGCTTGGCTTGACATGATCAGGTGAAGGTGGCACTGATGTAGCAATATTCTCCTTCGCATGTTCAATTTAAGAAGTCCACTTTGAAGGAGTCCTATCGTCGTCATGTCTCTTGCATACCTCTAATACTTAATTCCATCCAAGTATGCACAAAGCTTGACAAGGGAAGATCTCGTTCTATTGATCATCTTTAATGTTCACTCCTCATTTTGAGATAATTTTGCATTGCAATGTAAATGTTTGTTTTTAATTTAATATCGCAATGATTTTAGATAGAACAAACTAAATTGAAGCATCTCATACCAATTGTTTCATGCACAAAATAGTATTTAATATCCTTTTTTTTTTGTTTTGGCTTTGTAGCTTTGTTTATCAGAGTTGAGTTACTAGTCATCTATGAAATTGTAGGACTTTCCTATCATAGATCTTTTTTCATCATCAGACTTGAGTCTGAGACCTTACTTAAAGTTAACAAATGTCAATCATTCAATTAAATCGACTTGTCTTAATATTAAACCCTTGTCTCTTTAAATCAACTAAAATATGTGTTGATGTTAAAATTCACTTGTGATGTGTGCAAGTATTCATACAACTACAAATTTTGAAGTTCTCGGTTGTCATGAGAATCAAACAATATATGGGCCGGGGTGATGTTACGGAATCATAATGTTCCAGTGTGCCGTATTTGCGTGTCATGGATATATTTTTACAATATATATATATTCTAAAACCTTCAATTTTCTTTGACAGAATAAATTAAAGATCGACATAAGTAAAATTCTAACTCAAATGCTACATTTCACACAATGCGAATCCCTTCTTATTAGCATATATTTGCTCAAGGGGCCTTGAAAAAGGATCTCTAGCTGCCCTACTGCAGCTTCCATCGTCAACATCTATATCTAGCGAGAAAAACCCTCCAGGGCAAAAAATTGAAGCCTCCTCAAAAAAAAAAACAAAAAAGAACAAAGAAGAAAGAAAAAGCTACCAGTTAAGGATCGTTGGCCATTAAGATTATTGCATGAGTAAACTCCGAATAAGTGCGGCTTGACTAGTGTCCGTGGTTTCCAAGAGTTGAGACAATCTCTCACTCAAATCATCGACTTCCCTATGCAAATTTCTTATGTAATTGCATGTCTCCTGTAATACTTTTGCTGCCGATACCTGCTCATCATTAGTTCAAAAATTATGTCTTTGGTTGTAATCTAGCTACCAAATTGAAGACGATCATTAAAATCGCCATATATATGTATACTGAAGAAATGAAAACCACAATAGCTAGTAAATCAAACATGGCAATGATAAGATTACTACACTACTGTCATCTTGGAGATGTAGATAGCCAGAGTGGTAAAATTAAAACGGAGGTATGGGTACGTACCCTGTCAGAAAGTCGAGCGTTGTGGAGCTCAGGAAGAAGTTGGTGCAACTTGGAAACAAGATCTTGAATCTGATCATCTGAAATTCTGGACCCTCCGGATTGTCTCGAGCGTGACCTTCTGCTAGACATATTATATTCTTGGATTCTCTTTCTCTAATGTGTTTGCTCAAGCTAGTTAAGCAGTATTCCTGTATGATTAAGAAGCAATGATCGGGGCAGTCTTTGGATAGATGGATAGCCTAGGAACAATATATATAATGTGACAGATGATCGAGATGAAGTATGGGGGAACAGATGGTTAGTGATGGCTATCTAGCTAGTACTGAAGCGTGCGACTAACTAAAGCTCGAGTGGCTGCTGCCTGTGGAGTGTTTTTGTAGCTAGGGAAAAAGGGAGGGGAGGAGATCGAGTTGGTGAAGACTGAAGATAAATCATGCATATATGTATATATGGCAGAACATCCTGTGTGCCATTTATTTTAAATTCCTGGGGTTAGAACAAGATTCTAGAGATCGGCCATTTTAAAACTCAAGTAGCCAGCCAGCCACTTCTTTCTGCTATGAGTTATCGACTTGAGGTGGGCTTCATCATATACGTCGACTATATGTGAAGAGAGAGATTGACAAGTACAAATTTTTATTTTGAGCTACCCCTTTTTTTAATTAAGCGTGTCAGTGTTTTCACAGTTCACTCAATACCATGCACGGCCAGTTTAATTTCTTGCAGCTCCTCCGGTTAATTAGAACTACATATATATATATATAGATATATATATATATATAAAAGACAGTCTTACTTCTAAACACTAATTGAAATTTTCTACAAGGAGAATTATCCTTTAATTTTAAATATATACTAACTTGAATTTCCTGCAAAAAAGATCATCGGTAAGTTCTTTTCTGAATTCAAACTTTGATTTTTGACTTTTTAATTTATGAGTGTATAAAAAACTAACAGATGTTGCAAAAGATTGATGTGGCTAATATTTTAATTTTTTAACGGCCTGTTATTTGTGAATTTTGCTCATGAATAATTGTAATAAGTTGAGAATTTTAATTCTTTACCTAATAGCCTTTTAAGCAACATTCCTAATGACTTTATTTGTTTTACACTGTATCCAAAAATTAATTTTAAAATTTGTTACATGAACTCAATCTCTCTTTAATTTGTGATATACTTAAGGTTTTGTGTGCGCGCATACGTGTGGGTGAGAGATCGAAGAATTCTCTGGAAATCGATGCATTTTTTACGCGACTTAATTGAAGTAAATGGTGATAATTCCAAGGAGCGAGAAAGACGAGTGAAAAGGTGGTGGCTTTAACTTGTGATAGAAAACATATACGTTTCACTGCATTAAATTAATCATAAATTTAGTGGTCTGTATTGAAGCCCGTGGAGAAGTGACATTGCTCCTCGTTATCCCGTTGGGAATGCAACACCACATTCAAGGTTTTCAACTTTGACCAACTAATGTGCTGAATATAATGCTTCACTCCAAATTTTCCCGTCAATGGCTGTGGCATCCATCCGCCGCTTCAAACACAACGTAACTACTCCAGCTAGGTTTCATTCAGCCTTATTTCAAAGCTCAATCACGCTTACTTAGGATATATGCATTTGATTTTAATTCATGCCAAAAATATAAGTTGTTAGGTTCGACTGGAATCACGCATTGAAAGATGCTGGAATCATCAAAATGGACAGCCGGTTCGGATATAGCTGATATAACTACAGTGATTAACATAATAACATTCACATATGAGTCATGTTAGCAAAAAAAAGCTTTGTTGACGAATGAAAGTATTAATCCTTTTCCTGCAGCTTTTCATCATTATGAAAGTAGGAGATCAGATCTTTATACCGACTTTCAAATTAAAAACATACTTGAAGCGATAGATTTTTTACAACATGCACTACTGTGTGTCTATTTGATCCTTTAATTTGCCCTACTTTCGTGTACACTGATTCTGAATGCGTTGAGAAAAGCTGCACCAACTCATGCTAAAACGAACAATTTGGCAATAAAATGCAAAGTCTCACCATGAAAGTCGAAAGGTAAGAGATTTTTTAAGGATAAATATTAAAATAAGTCAATCAAAACAAGTCCTTACATATTTAGTGTGATATTTGTTGATGTAAGTATGATTTCTGTATTAATTAATATTCATTTGATTTAGACATGATTGTTGACAATTTCTGACACGTGATATCAGTATTGTGATGCACCGTCCAACGTGATAGCTGATTATCAGATTTGCATAATTAAGCATAAAGATTTGGTCATTTTGCGATGCTGGATTTTCCAATAATTTTGCGAAATGGCTAACCTGACTATGATTTAAATCTTATATCAAGTCACTCTGTCTTCCGTGGAACAGTCAGCTTGACTAATGACTCTATCATTATGCACAAGGTGACACGAATAACAATCAATCCACATATTAATTTAGGGGGTGTTTGATAACAATAGCTGTTTGAAAAAAAATAGCTGTTTGGGAGGATTTTAGTTATTTTGATCAAATTAAATAGTTAAATGATATTTGGTAAAGAGCTGTTTGCAATAGCGGTTTGCCCCCATCAAACTTTCTTTGAAAAAGCTATTTTCATTAGCCTTTTGAGAATAACTTTTTATGTAAATGACATAATTATTCATAAGTTTGAAAAAATTACGCATATTTCATTAAAAACTAATTCATAAATAGGAGTATAAAGGAAAATTTTGCCAAAATATTTTTTAAAAACATTTAGTTTTTACCAAACACTTTTTCTGAAAACAGCTAATTCAAACAGTTAATTGAAATAGCTAACAAATAATAACTAATACAAACAACTAACAGCTAACAACTGTTTATCAAATACAACCATAGTCAATTATACCTGATTCTTTTTACAATATAAATTAGAAACTATCCATTATATATATATATTTTTTCCTTTTTTCTTGCGGCAGCGTGCATCGCGGAGAACATGATGTTGATCTAGAGAGACAGCGAAGACTGCGCTTAACCTCACGACGTTCAATTCTTTTTTATTTTTTTGGTTTCTGAGATAATCAATTAACGAGTTTTCCAAGAAATTCTCTTGATTTTATTATGTACATGTTCCCATGATGGTCTTCTTTGTTTGATTATTTCCCAAATGAAAAGGTTCTCGCATTGTAGTTAGTATTTTATTCTTAATCGTTATGTACTAGTGTACCTACTAGTTAATTTTATTGAGCCCTCTTGCAACATGAGCACTGCCACTAGCTGATTTATTAAGTCTAAGTCATCTAAGACTTTTAGGCCTAAATTAATACTAATTATTTGTTAATGACGTCGGTGAGTAGAGAAGATTATTCGTTAAAGTGATATAATTCGTTTAATTGCTCTTTGATACTTCTCAATTTTCCAAATCAAGCTACAATATTGCACAAAAGACAATAATAAATATGTAGGCCAAGTAGAACACAGTAAAACTCATCTTTTAAAATTGTCATAGAATTAATTCATTTACATGCTGTCAAAATCTTTCTCGTTTAGAATCCTTTTATTACTCGATCTAGACCCTCACTTACACTGGTTGTCATATTGTACTCCCTATAGTAAACGGCTTGGAGCTGTTTTGTAGCATAGGCATTACAAACTTGACGTACATGCATGCCGTCGTGATTGATGGTTTTGATCTCCACCCATTTGCATATATATAAAGTTTATTGTGACAATCAAGTTGCGA
Organism: Lophocereus schottii; assembly: GCA_002740545.1. Classification (NCBI taxonomy): domain Eukaryota; kingdom Viridiplantae; phylum Streptophyta; class Magnoliopsida; order Caryophyllales; family Cactaceae; genus Lophocereus; species Lophocereus schottii. The sequence continues at coordinate 5,235 of NCQV01074678.1, read as the reverse complement.
CTATATAAATATTGCAAATTGGAGCTACTTAATTAGATTATGGATCCACAATCGGAGCACGCCTGACAAACTAAGTTGGAATAACTCTATTGGCTAGCTAGCGTACATCTCAGGGACCAAAAACTGCTGAATATTATGAGCAATGACTCATAGATGGAAGGTTTCCGATATGAATATGATCATAGATATAGCCCTCCTAAACCATCATGCAACCCTTAAAAACATTATTATATAGTATTAATTAATGGTACCAAGTTATTCAACTTACATTAATGGGAAGCATGATATTTGAAACTAGGTATATAGGAGCATAAGGAGGTCGATTATCTCATAGGTATCTATATATCATGTAACTAAAATTGCTCCAAATGACAGAATAATAGCGATTGAAATGGGGCCGCTTGTACACTATCAGGCCCCACCATCCCAATAGTGGAGTGGAGTCCACAAAGATGTTTGGTCCAACTGCCAGCCCAATGGCCAGTCCTCGGAGCCCAAAGCTTACGAGAGGCGGCGATCCAAGTCCAACAACCATCACAGTAGTTTGAAATTTGAAATTCAAATTTGAAAATTATATTCCAGAATTTGGCACTTTTTGTAAATCGTAACGGCTACCAGCCTGCCTCCCAACTTTATATCCCAAATTTTCGCAACAAAAGTTACAAAACCCTACTTTTGCATTTCTCACTACTTATTCAACTCTCTCTATCTCATCGCTCACTTGCAGTCTCCGGTTGTGTTCATCTGAAGATCACCAATCAAGAGAAAAAAATGAGGGAGTGCATTTCAATCCACATCGGTCAAGCCGGAATTCAAGTGGGCAATGCTTGCTGGGAACTTTACTGCCTCGAACATGGAATCCAGGTAATTGAAGGAAAACCTAGCTATTCCTCCAGATCGTAGTCGAAATCTGAAATTAACATGTTCAGATCATTATTTGAAACCTTTTCTGTGTTTGAATTTTGTAGCCTGATGGGCAAATGCCGAGTGACAAGACCGTTGGTGGTGGTGACGACGCCTTCAGCACCTTCTTCAGTGAGACAGGGTCCGGCAAGCATGTTCCAAGGGCCGTGTTTGTAGATCTCGAGCCAACCGTCATCGACGAGGTTCGAACCGGGGCCTACCGCCAGCTGTTCCACCCCGAGCAGCTCATCAGCGGCAAGGAAGATGCTGCCAATAACTTCGCTCGTGGTCACTATACCAGTAAGCATCCATCTATTTTTTTATCTGGATTCAGTTTTCGATTGGTTCTGTATTGGTGTTTGAGGGTTTTTACACGTTGATTCGACGAATTGCGTTGAGTAATTTTGTCGAACAGTTGGGCTGCAACCTCTATTTTCGTTTTGAGCAATTTTGGTTATGTTCTTCTTGGGTTTCTGTCTCCTTTGCTTTCTTTTGTGGGTTGTAAAATGCAGTCAGGGTTTTCTTGAATTTGTTGCACATAAAGTTTATCTGCGACTCAGGGCACTTTTTCTTGGTGCTGATTTTGGGATGAATTTTCTTTGCCCAACAATTTCTTGCATCCAAGATTACCGTGAGACTTTTAAGGATGAGTTGCAATTGCTTGCTTAAAGTAGGAAGGTTTTGTCTTTTCGCTTGCGTCGATGGAGTATTTGTGACATATGTTACATGACTCTGGTACAAGAAGGGGTGACTTCATGTTGATATCAAAGTGAGGACGAACCTATAGAATTTTGGCTAGTTGTAGCCTAAAATGCAACCCTTGTTCCTTTCTTTTGTGCTCATGTGAGGGCAGTTCTTGTCAGGTCAGAGGTAAATCGTATTTCTTTCTACAGTTGTGCTATGGACTGTCAGAATGTAGGAGGGAGTTAAAACCTTGATTTGCTGATTCTACAGACATCTATGATGTTTTTGATGGGTGATTGCCTGTAATGGTTCACGGTTGTATCTGGTACTCTATTCATTCTATGCTTACCATATTCTTAATCTTCAATTGATTTGGCAGTTAGTAATCTGTGACTTGTCAAACAGCACTTATATTCTGCTGTGTTCATTGTAGTTGGAAAAGAAGTTGTGGACTTGTGCTTGGATCGCATCAGAAAGCTTGCTGATAACTGTACTGGGCTTCAAGGCTTTCTAGTTTTTCATGCTGTTGGTGGTGGAACTGGGTCTGGTCTTGGTTCCCTGCTACTGGAGAGACTGTCAGTTGATTATGGGAAGAAATCAAAGCTGGGGTTTACTGTTTACCCATCTCCACAAGTCTCTACCTCTGTTGTTGAACCATACAACAGCGTGTTGTCCACCCACTCCCTGCTGGAGCATACTGATGTTGCTATTCTCCTTGACAATGAGGCCATTTATGATATCTGCCGAAGGTCCCTTGATATTGAGAGGCCCACTTATGTCAACCTTAACAGACTGATTTCACAGGTATATACACCTTCATTTCATGGTTAACATCTAGAGCTTTCTGTACTCTTTGGGTTTAATTCGATCTAGTAAATCTAGTTTTTTAGCATTGATGTCAATGAAATATTGGTTTGGTGTTTGGGGCTGAAGTTGTTCTGTTCTTACAGGTTATTTCTTCCTTGACGGCCTCCCTTCGATTTGATGGTGCACTGAATGTGGATGTGAATGAGTTCCAAACGAACTTGGTCCCCTATCCCCGTATTCATTTCATGCTTTCTTCATATGCCCCCGTCATTTCCGCTGAAAAGGCCTACCATGAGCAGCTATCAGTGGCAGAGATAACAAACACTGCGTTTGAGCCGAGTTCAATGATGGTAAAATGTGACCCGCGCCATGGCAAGTACATGGCTTGCTGCTTGATGTACCGGGGTGATGTTGTCCCCAAGGATGTTAATGCGGCTGTGGCCACAATCAAGACCAAGCGCACCATCCAGTTTGTGGACTGGTCCCCCACTGGGTTCAAGTGCGGGATCAACTACCAGCCTCCAACTGTGGTTCCAGGAGGGGACTTGGCTAAGGTACAGAGGGCAGTTTGTATGATCTCAAACTCAACCAGCGTTGCAGAAGTGTTCTCCCGAATTGACCACAAGTTTGATCTCATGTATGCCAAGAGGGCTTTCGTGCATTGGTATGTGGGTGAGGGGATGGAGGAAGGGGAGTTCTCGGAGGCAAGAGAAGATTTGGCTGCCTTGGAGAAGGACTATGAAGAGGTTGGGGCCGAGGGTGTCGATGATGAGGAGGATGAGGGTGATGAGTACTGAGTCGCTACTACACTATCCAAAGTTGCTACTACTGAATCCAAAGTGGTTTCAACTGTTTGTTATTCCTATTCCTAAGAATTTACACCAATGGGGCTCATTGGTGAGTAAGTGTAGTTGGGTTAAACGCTAACTAGTAGTTACGAAGTTCAATGAAAACTGCGTTATCTTTTTCTTCAATTACTATGGCAATTATAGTTATAGTCTACTTTCCTTGCGTTCTTCTTGCACCTATCTTTCCGATAATGCAATTGTGAATGTGGTTGGTGGTGGCATGGGATTTTCTGAGCTTATCTTCTCAAGCAGTCTAACTACTGCTCACTCAGAACCGGGACAGGACATTGGGATCACTGCAAAGATGTGTGCAGATGCTGCAGTTTTTGTTCTTATATTCATATACTTTAAGATTCTCTTCCGTCCTTTTCAGCGTTGTTGATGCATGCAACGGAGTCAGGATTGCATGTGACGCTTTTGCTTGTCAATCTCCCTAAATAAGATTGAGAGGTACTTGTCATCGCGGTTTCTCTTTTTCACTTGCTCACTGTTTTTTTCCCCCCCGGTTTTTCTTATGTCTAATACTCTCCCTCCTTGGGTGGTAAGATGAACCATCTAGTCGAAGGCAAATTCTTATTTGCTCCGGAGAGGCTTTGGGTGGTAAGATGAACCATATCGCGCGTGATGCTTTAAAACCCAAAATGTGGACTCAGAGATCACAATACTTGAGTTAGTAGGTTGTAACAGTTGAAAATTCTATTGAAAATTAAAAGATGAGTAAACTAAAATGACATTATGTAGGCCACCTTTTTTTGGGGTTTGCTTCACTCGTTTTTCTTCAATACTTCGAGCGTAGATACTATAGAGTGAAAATGTCATTCTTGGCTATATATTAACGTAATGTATGCATTGGACAAGGATGGATGAGTTGGCAGAGTACATAATTAATTAAGGATTCGTACATTAATATAGACAAAGGGTATTACTAGAATTCATGAATGATTCAGACGTATGCATGGTACATGAATAGGCTTCGAACAATGAATGGCACATGAATGTACACTGGAATCTCAAACCAGTTCAAACGAAGGATTGCGCAGCAGCCAATGTTCATGTTAAAAAACAACTCGTGTNGCATGTGGCTAGGTTATTGGACTAATAGTCAGCCTAGTCACTCAACTAGCTCAAATAATGAGATGTTACAACTTACAATTCACTTAATGGTGAAATTAAGCATGGATATATATATACACACACACACACACATACACAAACACATACACATACACACACTTAGGATTGTTCTCATTCAAAAAATGCGTACGTCTGAAGCATTCATGAATTCTAGTAGTACCCTTTGTCTATATTAATGTATGAATCCTTAATTAATTATGTACTATGCCAACTCATCCATCCTTGTCCAAGGTATGCATTACGTTAATATATAGCCAAGAATGACATTTTCACTCTATAGTATCTAAGCTCGAAGTATTGAAGAAAAACGAGTGAAGCAAACCCCCAAAAAAGGCGGCCTACATTACTTCCCCACCCTTACAGGGACAGTTAATTAAGCAAAAATTAGTCAATTCTTACTTGCAAAATAAATGTAGAAGCTTAAACATGAATCTTAATAACTTATTTTGGCGCAAATGGTAAAGACCATCGTCATTAATTCAGCAAAGCTGTACACACAAATATGCATAAAAAAGCTTTGGATGAAAAATAAGAAATAGCAAGAAAAATGAATGGAAAAAAAAAAAGAAACATAATTACATAAACAATTGAGGCTAAGAGTGACGATCAAAATAATTAAAGCAAGACATGTCCATGTGAATATCGGACTACTGTATGTACTTTGACAAATGCATGAATATGACTTAGCCTAACAAATTTATATGTGGTGCAATGGGATTTTGACCAAGACATTACATCGAGCACTCATTATCCCTCTCTTACAATGATGCATTAATTTAAATTTAATCCAAATTAAGACACAATGTTTCCAATTTGGTAGGCCAGCTGGAAGTTTCAATTAATTTGCTCACATAGTTAA
>NCQV01074672.1:19611-42773 GCA_002740545.1 Lophocereus schottii | reverse complement strand
TAACGTTAGGATTGGGGCGGTAGTTAGTCACTGCCTTAGCTCTTGGAAAGCTTTTTCACATCTTTCAGTCCACTCGAATTTGTTTGATTTCTTCAGAAGATTGGTCAGTGGTGAAGCAATTTTCGAAAAGTCCTTGACGAACTTTTGGTACTAACCTGCTAAACCCAAAAAGCTTCTAATCTCAGTGACATTGGTAGGCCTTGGCCATTCTGCGACTGCTTTCACCTTCTAGGGGTTAACTTTAATTCCTTCTTTCGTAACCACATGTCCCAAGAATACCACTTTCTCCAACCAAAATTGACATTTCTTTAATTTGCCATAGAGTTGATGCTCTCTCAAAGCTTGCAATACTGTCCGCAAATGATCAGCATGTTCCCTCTTTTCCTTAGAATAGATAAGGATGTCATCTATGAACACCACTACAAACTTGTCGAAATAGGGTCTGAAAACCCTATTCATAAGGTCCATGAAGGCTGCAGGAGTATTAGTGAGACCAAAAGGCATCACTGTGAACTCACAGTGACCATACCTGGTCCTGAATGCTATCTTAGGAATGTTGTCAGGCTTAATCCTAAGTTGATGGTACCCTGACCTCAAATCAATTTTAGAGAATACTCCTGCTCACTACAAAAAGATTGGTTCCCTCCACACTTAACTTTGCTAATAACCACACTTATAAGTGTAGAAATAGCAGTTGTCCACACTTACGCTAAATTTGGGAAAGTTAAGTATGTGGAAGTGTTCTCCACACTTAATGAAAATGTGGTTAGAGTTATATTCCCCACACTTGTAAATACGGAGTAAATACGAATTACCAACAATTGATGTGTGACCATTTTACACTATATCCACTCTGAAAGATGCAAGAAGCCATAATTTTCCCCACACTTAAAAGTGTTACTAGTGTCGTTTGAGTTTTTTTTTTTTTAAAATAATGCTGGTAATTAATATAAAACTTATTAAATTAAAAGTAGAACAATTGTATACAATTGTTCTTTTTTTGATTAATAAGTTTTATACCAATTACCAGCTCGCATCACCCTATATAAATGAATAAAATTAATAAACCAACAAATTAAAGTAGATCAAGCAAGAATTACATAAATTACACATTAGTGCCTGGAAAAAAATTAATTGTATGCACATCAACAAAGACTAATGTAATCAAAACTAAATATTCTTGCCTAACGTCAAAGAATATATACTTTAACAACATGTCTAACGTCAAAGAATATATAAAAAAATCTCCATCTTTGTTTTCTTCACTGAGAGATGTTAGCTCCAGAAATGCAACCTATGAGAAAATTGAAACACACACAAAAAATGAATTATTAGAAAAGCTCACCAAAGAGATTAACTAAGACGCTGACTGGGCAGAATCAAGTTGAAAGACGCACCGCATAATTCAACCAACTATAGAACCCCAACAGAGTTGAACCAAGAATAGAACCACAATCGAGTTCAACTTGCAATGTATAGGACCTAGGTGAGTTCAACTTGGATATTTTCCTTTTACAACATTTCATAAATACAATAAGAAATCTCAACGGCTACAAGTCGGAGCAAATAAACTCAACAGGCCACATGCCTGGAGTAACCAACACAAATCCACAAATCGAACAACCCATTACCATCAACAAATCTAAGAAATCAATAAAGCCACGATAGTGATATAAAGGGATATTTTGTCTCTTAATTACCTCAAAATTATAGGGACATGTCAAGGTGCTTCATGTCGTAATGATTCAGTCTGCAACACTCCCATTTCAAGTTCTCTAGCATTTCTCAAAGCAACTTCTTCTACGTGTTCATGAACTATCATATGCTTAATGAAGAAAGCACACAATCTCTTCTACATATTAGATCAAAAATACAAGAAGAAAGAAAGGCCCGAGGCGCATTACGTTCTATGTGAGTAGAACATTACCATCAGCGTAGGTCATTAAACACGCAAAAATTGAAGAAGGCACCAAATGGAGAAGGAAATCTTAAATACAATTCATCTAGCCAGTGCATACATGGCGCACAAACGAGCATTGTATCTGGAGCACCTTGTCAAACACTAGGCAAGCTCAACAGAAGAACAAGGAATATGACATCAATAATAGAAGATATATAATATGTCGTATCTATGTAACTCCAACACAAATAATGAAAAAAGAAAAGAATAAATTATCGACAGAGAACCCCCTTAGCTCTGCCCTTTTTTTATCGTGATCCTCTTGTATCAAAGTCCTAACATCATGAGTCATCCAACTTAAGACCAATGCTAATAGATTAGTTCAATATGAAATCTAAGAAAACATCCAATGGCAACAGCTTAGGTGATAATTTGGCATGATAAATAAGAAGAAAGCCCATGTAGCATAAGCATATGTCACTCCCACCCCAACTTAAGACCAGTGCTATATGATTAGATCAATGCAAAATCAGCGTAAATATCTAATAGCACTAGACTTCAAATTTACTATCACAACTAACAAATATCTTGAACCAGACTTTTTTCCAAGCAAACTTGCATAGGCACTTATGAAATGCCCCACATACCTCTTCAAAACAAAAGATAAGCAGCTTGATTACGCACTTTTTTGCACACTACTTTCGTCAATGCTATGCTTGAAATCAACACAAATGTAACTGTGAATTCAAGAAAAGCCATGTGATTAACACGGTAATACCTTCACTGTCACTTTTGTTTAGAGACAAAGTGAACCATTGCAACCAAACCCATAGACCTAACAAGCTAGACCCCTTTCTCACGATTATCTTCAGCACCAATATCAAATGAACCATCGTAACCAAACCCACAGACCTAGACAAAATAACAATCCAAACTTGGGCTTCTCGAACTTAGCATGGAAAAATAAGTAACCAAAGCTATTGTCATACGAGTTTAAACTTCAAATGGGGCTAATTTCATGAATAATACTTGTTGAGTGCTCAATATAACAAACAAAATCAAACAGATCCAAAAAAGGAGGGAAATTCGAATTCACCATTGAACAACCCAGAACAGAGTTTCGAAGTTCACCAACAATGATGGAAATGGCATTAATGATGCTCCAAACAGATCTAAAACAGGGGAAGAAAAATATATCAAAATCAATTAAACTTGAACCCAAAACACTACGATTGCAAGCTGAAAATCAGGAATGTCGACTCCAAATTACCAAATCAAGCCTAATTACTTGAATTTAAAGCCTGAAATCAAATCTAAAATCGAAAGAATGAAACGAAAATAGAAACCCTAAATTCCCAATAATTCGAATTGAAATGAAAAACCTAAATTAAACCTAAGAAACTTAAAATAAAACCTAGAATAATACCTAATCGACGCTGCCTCTGATTTATAGCCGAACTTGGTCGGTTCTCAGCTGTCAGTCTCACCCAGACATGGACTGTGAAGATGCTATCATCTAGCGTGTTGCACTGGCACTTGGAGATGGATGGACATAGTGGATGGCTGTGTAGTGTGGTGGATGAGCTGCATAGAGAGAGAGAGAGAGAGAGAGAGAGAGCGAAAGAGATGAGTTTGCAAAAGGAGAGAGACGATGAAGAAGAGATACTGAGGATGAAGGGGGGTTGGGATTTCTTTCTGGTGAGCTGAAAGAGGAGAGAGAATGTAAGGGATTAAAGGGGAGGGGGTAGGCACATGAGGCGCCGTGGCTGGGGTTTGGGTAGATTTATTTAGGTTTTTCCTTTGGCTAATATATCTAGATTTAAATATTGAAATATTATGGACAAATTACCTCATCAATATAATAAAAAGTAATTATAAAAGTTTTTTTTTAATTCCCCACACTTAATAAGTATAGGAATAGGTTCATAAATTACCCACTTGTTAAATGTAGAATCGAGAAAACTCCCAAATCTTGTCATTTTTCTCCCCACACTTTAATTAAGTGTGGTGATACAAATGGGAGAGGATGCATGATTTTTTGTAGTGTCTCCTTATAGTTGATCAAACAAGTCATCTATTCGCTGCAGGGGGTATTTGTTCTTGATGGTAATCTTGTTCAATTTCCTATAGTCAATACATAGCTTTAAGGTTCCATCCTTCTTTTTGACAAACAACACTGGGGCACCCCATGGTGACACACTTGGCCTAATAAAGTCCTTCTGTAACAACTAATCTAGCTAAATCTTTAGGTCCTTAAGCTCAGTTGGGGCCATACGATATGGGGCTTTAGAAATAGGTTGGGCTCCAGGAATTAATTCGATTCCAAAATCAATTTCCCTTTGCGGGGGTAGCGCTGGTAACTTCTCAGGGAAAACATCTTCAAATTCACAAACTATAGGTATATTCTCCGCTTCCTCTTCTTTTGTTTGGGTGTCAATAGCATAATACCAATATCCAATACACCCCTGACATAACAGCTTACTTGCTTTCATAGCGGAAATCAAAGAACAAGATTTTGACTCTCGCTGCCTATAAAAACACACTTTTCTCCCTTTTTCATCTTTCAAGATAACCTTAAGATCTTCACAGTTGTTTTGGGCTCCATAAGTGTGCAACCATTTCATTCCCAAAATGATGTCAAAATCAGACAAATCAAATTGAATCAAAACCACAGGGAAGGTGATTTCACCAATGGTGATAGGGACAAGTTTATACAAGAGGGGGAACTCAATCATAGAATTGTTGGGTGGCTTAATTTATAATTGGTTTCCATCCTTCTGTTCTTAAGGATCAATTGCATAGCAGATCGGGTAGATACAAATGAATGAGTGGCGCTTGAATCAAATAATATACAAAATGACTTTGAATTTAAAAAGAGAGTTCTAGTGACTACCGTACCAGAGGTAGCAGCTTTCTTTTTGTTCATCATAAATGCCCTTCCTGTAACTGCAGGCCTTGAAGGTGGGGGGTCCCTGGCTGAGCTGAGCCAAGGGTTTTGCTACGCCCTTGTCTATAGCTTTTAGACATCAGGGGCATGCGGCGATGAGGTGTTCAAGACTTCCACACCACATGCATTTGTTGGTGCCAACGCGGCATTCAGGAGTGGTATGATTGGTTCTTCCGCACTTTCTACAGGGCTCTACAAGGCTTGCAGGATGGCTCTTGGGAGGAGCAGGAGTGGGTTTCTTTTGATTCACACTGTCACTGGGAGCTCCCCGCTCGATCCCTTTTCTCTTCTGATTGATCGGGTTCAAGGCCCTCAACTCCATCTTCACGCGCTCCACTTCAGCGGCTCGCTCGTACAGCTCTTGGTAAGTCAGAATTTGTTGCCCAGCTACGAATGTAGAAAGCCAAGCCCTCCTCAAACCTTCTCATCTTTAACCTTTCAGATGACACAAATTCAGGGACAAACCTGGATAATTATCTGAACTTACTAGCATGCTGCATCAATGACATGCTACCGCTAATTTTCAACTCGATAAATTCTTTCTCCTTTTGCCTTTGTACCACAACTGGGTAAAATTTCGCCCTTAACTGTACTAAGAATTTACTCTAGGTGAATTCAGGCCTTACGAGCCCACCTTTAACAGTGTTCCACCAAATATCAGCTTCACCTGACAAATAATACGTCCCAATATTTACTTTCTTTTCCTATGGTAACTCAACTACTATGAAAATTTTCTCCATTCCCCTTACCCATTCCTCCAATACCACTAGATCATAATTCTCATCATACACTTTATGGTTACGCCGCGCTATTCTATCTGTCAATTTATCCTCTTTAGGAGGGGTTTCAGTAGGTACTTGGGGAATTCGCTTCATCAACTCAGCAACTAAGGTTGGCCAGTAACTCGGGTTTGCTAAGTTGCTAGCTAATTCAGAGAGCAACGGTGGCGTGTCACCATGTTGTGGCTCCTGGCACGAGGTTTGATCACCTGATCCCTAGCCTTGCTCCAAATTATCCTCTATATGAATCTCCATGTTATTTTGCACTGACTCAGACATTCTGATCATACATTAAATGAAACAATTCAAACACTGGAACCTCCATACATATAAGATAAACATGCCTAATAAATATATAGAAGATGGCTCAAAGATTACTTCATAACTCAAAGCATCATCATTTCATTTCATAACGGCTTACTTACATACGTAGCTGCTGATTTATATACATGAGCAACAAAAGCATATTGCACCTAGCTGAGTAAGCAAGTCTAGCTCTAACTCATACCCTAACACTAAACTCTAAATAGCCCCTAGATACTAGATCCGTCAGATGACCAAAAAGAGGTATGGACCATGTCATCACAGTCGAGGAGGATTAGCCTAACTATATACAATGTCAGATGCCACACAAAATGTAACTATCCTATCCAATCATACCATATATACATACAGGGCTCAAAATGAAAACAACTACACCAACCCCTAGAACCACCTAACGATCCTTAGATGGATCGTAATCCGGGTCAGACTCATCATCAGGTTCTTCGCCTGAATCGAAGCTGCTAGCAGATGCCTCTGACTCACCATCACCAATCTCCTGCTGGACCTGTTGTTCCTGCTCATCCTGTAACTCCACCATCAACTCATCAACTTCCTGTTTCCATTGCTGCTCTACCCCCACCTCGCTAATGTCTTGATCCTCCCCGGGATCATCTTCCTCGAGATCATCCTCCTCTCCCTGGCAGCCCTCATTCCTAGAACTAATCAATGCTAAATCTAGGGCGTTAGGGAGGTCTATCACTATGTGAGCCTCCCCAAGGCTCTCGAGCATCAGTGAGGTACCTGGTGAGGGCGGGGAAGGTAACCCATGTGCTGGTGCTGGTGGGGAGGGTGGCCACTGTGCTAGTGCTAGGGCTGCAGGTAGGGGAGGCGCCTGATGTAATGGAAAAACATCTTGTAACGTCTTCATGGTGATCCCTCTTTGATCAAACTCTTCCCTTAATAAGAACTCCGTAGCAAGCGTAGTCCTTGCCCCCCGGGCCTGAAACCTAGTCCCGTCGAAGCCTGAGTTCCCTGTTATCATAAAGTCATGATAACGAAACCTAAACTCCATCCATGGATCAACCAGGGGTAAGGACCCAAGTAGTCTCTGTGCACGGACCGTAATACTGCGGAACTCAGAGTAAGGGTCCTGTGCATGTGCCTCCATACTAGCATATAGTAGTGCAATGTGAGCAATTATAGATCCACCTAGCAACATATTAATGTCAAAAGGGTCCATCTAACAAAGAAAACACATATATGAGAGGCAGACATCCATAAATAAGGAACATGCAAATGGAAGCAACGTGCATTCTAATACCATTACTACACTCCTAATATCACTCCAGCAGCACACGATAGCCCCCCCCGCGACAGCCATTCTCACCCTATAATTTCTAATTCTCCCTTCCTTAAAGAAAATCTCAACCTAGGCTCTGAAACTAAATCTGTAACGCCCCAAAAATATACATGATTCATTACTTGCATTTACCTGCTTAAGTTCACTAATGAGAAATAATAACCCAATGAACGGGATGTTACCGCCATCCAAAAAGGACAAGGCTTCCCTTATACATGAAAACTTAGCCATAAAACCAAAGTCTACCCTAAAAAGGGGCATTCACACCATCACAACCATTCAAACCATTTAGTTATATACAGAAACAATTCTAACATCCCAATCATCTCAAGGGTTACACCAAAATACATAATTCAGTTCAAATATGCAGTTGCAATACCAAAACACATCACAATATGATATGATAGCATCTCAGCACTCCCACACCACCAGTCACATGGACAGTCCTGGCTCACCTGTCATCTTCAGCCGTCCTGCCCGTCTGAGTGCAGTTCACTGAACACTTTCCTAAAACAAAATATAAAAATATTTCGAACTATGAGTCAAAGCTCAGTACATGCATTCCTATAATGTTAAAGATACACTGAAAATTTGTTTGGGCCCGCTTTGCAATTCATTTTAATTTTGAAACAGGGAATGAGATGCATATAAAACTGAATTGCTAATTATTATTTGTCAGTGCACCCCTTCGTACTTGTTACAATATGTGAATAGGTGTACACCTGCCAAGTAAACCGAGGGACCTAGCCTGAAGTCGCGTGGTTAACTGGAGGGCACTGTCCTGTAACTGATAACTAATGGGGTCACTAATTATGTGATAAAGCACTGATTAAATTGATTTATTGATGTACTTACCAAAACATTACGATTTTGATAAATACGTGCTGATTTCTAAAGATACAAGCAATGAACGTACCTGAAAGTTTTAAATGTAAGTTCACGGAATAATAAGATGCACAAAAGTGGAGAGAATGAAAGCTTAGGGCTTGATTCTATTCAAAAGATCATTATAGGTACATGAGGTCAGAAATGAGCTTATTCTTATAAATGATGCCTTTAAATAAAACCGGCTTATAAAGAATCTTTACAAACTAGTTAATAGATTAAACTAAAATGTTGAAACTGTATAAACCATGGAAATCTAATTTAAGTCATGGTAGTAAGTTTAGAGCAAAAGGGCTTATAAAGAGGGTACGAAAAGAATAATTCACAACTTATACTCCCAACCTCAAAATGAGACCTAAGACCCCAATATGAAAAGCTTAGGAAGTCCTCTAAAATGTTCATTGAGGGCACATAACATGATTCCCACGATAGGCATTCCTAAAATGGGGCTAGAACACCAACATTTTAGTTTTGAGTCCATCCTACACAGGTTCAGTGAAATGATCATAAATTTTTCAACAGATCTCAGATTAATACGATTCAAGAGCCATTGTAAAGCTAACACACTTACGTATCTACCCACCAAAAATCATAATTTTTGGCTGGGCTGATCATTACTAGTTTCATCTCAAAAGTTATCTTGTTTTTTGTAAATTTCAGCCTCACTGTTTGAGTTTGTTCCCTCACTTCTCACACAAATCCTCAACTTAAACCATTCCTTAAAAGCATGTAAACACACTTTGGTCCATTCCTGCATCAGACAAAAACACCACACTCAATGTCACTTCGTATTCATATCCAAAAAGCTCATTTTCTAGTCCCATATACACATACTTCAACTTTAATACTAGTTTGGTCCAAACTATGCATTCTTGGATAAAACCCTAACTTAAGGTCAACTTGAACTCACTCCCGTTATTTCAAACCACGATAAACATAATAATAAATTTCAATAGATTAAAAGATGATCAAAATCAAGGATAAAATAATCAATATCCAACACTTAAACATGAAGCTTGCATGATTAAGAAGTAACCCTAACCCTAGCATCATCCAACTTCAACTCTACCATGATCCATCACCAAAATAATTCTTAATTCAATCAAAACAACATGATCTACCATTAAAACAACCAAAACAAGAAGCAAAACCAAAAATCCAAAGAACAAGATTGAAGCCACTTACTTTGAGCTTGAAACAAGTGGAGATGAAGATGATATTTGGTGATTTTGAGGGTAGAAGATGGTAGCCGGTGGAGGGAGGTGGTTACAAGTTGCAACCCTTGCTAGAAATCACCACAAAAGGGCCGGGCTGTCCTATTTTTTGGTGAGGCTGTGGGGTACAGAGAAGAAGGAGAGAAGAAGAGAGAGAAAATGTCTTGAAGTTACTTGGTGCAAAGCAGAAGCTTAAGCAAAATACATACTTGGCTGAAAATGAACCCTCAAAATTTACTTTTTACTAAGTATAATTAAGGCATAATTAAGGGTAATTAGCTAAACAAATAAGGTCAAGTCTTGGTGGACCAAAATTGCCCTTAAACGGGCTCGGGTTCAAAAACTAGCTCAAGTCAAGTGCGCTTGAAAATTTTTTTTTCCAAAGCTCAAGTTTAAATGTTTGTGGTGTCATGAAAAATAATTAAATCAATCAATTCATAAATATCAGGGCCTAATAACGATCTCCAGAATTTGACAAGAATAAAAACCCGAATTGTAAGGTGAGGGCCCATTTAAATTCTCCCAATTAGAATAACAAAGAAAACGATGATTTTAATACGATGAAATTAATCACATGGATTTATGACATGAATAAACATGATTTAGGGTTGGACTATTACAGTGTATATTGTGTTATATATTCTAAATGTGTCTATTGAATCCATGAGAATCGATGCTGGTTAGATTCCTTAATTTGATAGCTAAATCAATTACATTGATCCTAAGCTCATTAGATGTTGAAATGATTTTTAAAGAGTCTCATGAACATTAAGATGTGTTCAAGAGTGATCATTTCTGTATACTTTATTGTCTTTAGCTAAATATTTTGAACAACTAGACTTTGAAGTATAGCCTTTAACAAATCTTTATGAAGTGTTGTTTGTAATATACTTAAGTTAGTTGATATCATTGTATGACTAAATAAGTTTGGAAGCATTGATCTTATATTGAAATTTGAGTCATACTTAAAGTAACTTAACTTTGACATGCATCTAAAGTCATATGACACTTGACCTATAGTGAAGTACCTTTGTATGGGCCTTTCTTATATAGCTAAGGCATTCTTAGTTGATTGTATGATGATTGACCTACATGAGTATTAGTCTTATGCAAGAAATGTGCTTGATCTTTATGCAAGAAATGTTCTTCGTCTTACTTTTTGAGATAAAGAAATCAAGTGAGATCATGAATGATACATCTTTGTCTTGTTATATATCTTTAATGTGCTCCAAACCATATTAGAACATGCATATATGTTTATGTATGATAAGTTTATCAAGTGCTTTTTCCTTGCACGAGTTATGTGCTTCAAAGCTTATCAAGGAGATATTGACGTAGGTGTTAACCAACATATTAGAGTGGGATGGAAAAATTACAGGAGCACTTCTAGAGTATTGTGCGATAAGAGAACCCCTGTAGGATTAAAAGGGATAGTTTATCGTATGATAGTCAGGCCAACTTTATTATATGTTTCAAAGTGCTAGCCAACTAAGAAGTCTCAAGTCTAGAGGTCGATGGTAGTAGAGATGAGAATGATTCGATATATGTGGGGGTATATGAGATTGAATAGGATTAAGAATAAAGGAATTAGAGAGAAAGTAAGAGCTACACCTATAGAAGATAAGATGTGGGAGACTAGACTAAGATGGTTTGGTCATGTTAAGAGAAGGAGTGAGAATGTACCAGTGAGGAGATGCGAGACAATTAACCTTTTAGGGTGTAGAAGAGCTAAAGGATGACTTAAGAAAAGTTGGAACCATGCGATTAAAAATGATTTAAAGTTTGTAGGTCTAACGAAAGACATGAATAAGAATATAAGTCGATGAAGATCTAGGATTAAGGTCACAGATCATAGGAAGCATACTTCCAGTTCTTCATTTGACTTTTGTTGAGTAGTGATTGTTTATTTTTTACTAACTATTATTCTTTCCTACATGTGAAGCAATCTTATAGGCTAGTAGATTAATCTTAGCATGAGTGTTGTTATCAAACCTCCGATTGCCTGAGGCGTACCCTCTTCGTAACTATGTTTTCCACCCTCTACCTTCAATTGTTTGTTGACTACTATTGAACATATTAGTAGTATGTCACTGCTTGCTACTCAAGGTACGTAAAACTCTTATTGCTCACATGTTCTTCATGTTAATTTATGTTATTTTAAGTAATTAGGTCTTGTGTTTTCTAATTTTTTTTTATCAACTAATTTTCAACGTGTAAATATCTTCTTAAAAGTTTTTATGTGGGTCTATTAGAAATAGTCTCTCTACGTGCAATCATGTATGTAGGGGTAAGGCTGCCTATTTGTGGATCTCCTCAGACCCCGCAAAAGTATGCTACAATGAAGAGAAGTAACTAGTATACCATGTCCCCAAGTCACTGCATCCATAGAGCTTTAAGCTATAGTTTAGCATTCGTGAGCTAGTTCCATTAAGGAACGTGGCAAGCATTTTAGTAGACTTACTAGATCAGTGCCAATAAAACAATGGCAATATGAAAAGTGCTTTGAATGAATTTTATGACATTATGATTAATTTTATGACACTATGATCAAATTTATTGAATATGGAATTTGCATACTATTGCAGAAATGATAAAGATAAGAAAAAGGTGCTCGTTCATAATGGCAGAATATAGCACAAACAGCCCCTTAAAATTGTCCCAATTCTATTATTTATTTGGTATGTTATTTGCGTTTGAGTGGCAGTGCATTGCCTAGTGTGCTCAATCGAGTTAGCTAAATTAATCATAATTTTTTAACTAATTTTCTTAATAATTATTATGTACTTAATTTTTGGCAATCATTAATATGCTGTAATTAATTTTTGGAAATCATTAATATGCTATAGCTTTTATGGAAGCAAAGAAAGCAAATTCAAATGCATGCCATTTTGAGAAAAGGAAAAAAATAGCTTTGGGCAAAAAGCAGCCTACGGGTCCTTTATTGAGAGGAGCTTGATTGCCTCATCAAATGAAGAAAGCAATGGCTAGGGTACTAGACGAAGGCTGAAAGCTTGTCCTGCAGAGCTAAAAGAAGCCAATAGTTTATGTTATTGATCTCAAGATGAGAAGCTGCCAGGGATAACTATTAAGGCCCTTGAACCAATAACTAGCTGTTAGAAAGACGCTTTAACAGAAAATTCTAGAGCACACATCCAATGGTTGCATTCTTCAACATCCTCCAATAATTTAATGTATAAAGCCTATAAATAGAAAACCCTATTGAAGAAGAAGGTAGAACACTCAAGCACATTTAAGACACATCCTAAGTGTTCCAAATTGTACACATTATATTGAGCTTACGAGAAGTCCTTAGTAATCTTTGTGCACACATTGAGAATTCCTTGTAAGAAAAGAAGGTTGGAAGGACTCTCTTGGGAAGCAAGCGAGTTAACTTAGATATCTATCCTTCTGAGGAGGGCTCATAGGTGAAATCATTTCAAGTGAGTCTTGGGTTATATTCCTTGTGAGACAAGGGAATTAGGAAAATTAAGCTTGCTAGCAAGTGAGGTGGTTAGTGTGCTATTCTACCTAAGATGGGTCTTAGGTGAGCTAACTTCAAGTAGGACTTAAAGGTGTTAGAATATGTATAACTTCCTTTAGTAAGGTTCGATGTATTATTAATATATATTAGCGTACAATCAAGATTACAAGAGACAAATATAGATATAAGATAACATAGATATTGATACAAAATAAAATCTTATCAAACTATAAAAAATATAAAATTACATTTGTATTTCCTAATACATCCCCACAGCTAGAGTGGGATAGGACCATAACGCTCACACTGGATTGAAAAACAAGGAAGAGTGGTGTGGGTAGGCTCTTTGTGAATATGAATGGATATTAGTAGAAGGAGGTGAAGACACCAACTTGTCCCGAAGCCATTTCTCACAGACAAAGTGTATGCTAATTTCAATGTGCTTAGTCTGATGTTGGACAAGATTAGAAGATAAATGAACAGCACTGACATTATCATAGTAAACTGAAGTGGAACAAGATAGAGGACAACATAACTTGAGAAAAAGGTTTCGAAGCTAAAAAGTCTCAGCTACTGCATTTGTAGCTCCTATATATTCAGCTTCAACACTAGATTTTGATGTGGTAAGCTAGTGCTTAAATGACTAAGAGATCAAATTTTTCTCTAAGAAGACACAATAACCAAATGTAAAATATTTAGTGTTAGGGAACCCAACCCAATCAACATTAAAATATATAGTAAGTCAATTAGTAGATGAAGAGTATGATCAGAGTCCATGGTCAATTATGCCTTTAGTATAGGAAAGAATTCATTTCAAATATTGAAAGTGTGGGTCTCTTAGATCATGCATGAAACAAAAATTTATTGAATAATATAAACAATGCCAGACTTCGTAGTGGTGAGATATTGAAGAGCTTTGACAAGGCAACAGTAAAGAAAAGGATTAGAAACATGATGTCCTATGTAAGTTGATAATTTCTCTTGAGTGTCTACTAGTGTGGAAGAACTTAGCAGGTGCCATATTTGTCGAAGATGTCTTGAGCATAGTTGAATCGAGATTATCTTCAAAGGCTTAAGCAAAATTCAAGAGCTTTATAAATTTAGAAATTTGCCTTAACAGATGATATTTTTGATTCTATCTGTTCATTTGAGGCAACAAAAGACATATCGAAGAAACTTTCGATGATATATAATGGAACAAGCCAAGATAAAAAATTTTAACTCGCCAAAAATGGATGAGCCACATACTGATAAGAGAAGAGTAACAAATCTATATCTAACAGCAAATGCTCAAGCAAGTGATGAAGGCACCACAAATGAAAGTGAAGTTGGGCTAGAGGACCTTGAAGAGCTCAAGTCAGAGGACATTGAGGAAGTTGAGTCAAAAGACCTACATATAGATGAATCAAGGTACTCTTACAAGATAATTTTACATTTCCTTTTCGCTCTCTTATGAGTACAATTAGCAAGAACATTGCTAAATTGAATTAGATATAAGGAAGACCACATACTTGAAAATTGACTCTATTAGGAATGATCTTTGTGTTTTAAAACAACAAAAATAATATTTACAAAAAGTTTGTGGTGATCTACACACTAAGGATAATCTTGAAAAAATTGAATTTGAAACCTATTTGATAATTGCTACATAACCCTTTTAAAATTAACTACGTGACAAGAAGATTTAAATAGATTATTTCATAAGTAGTTCATGCTTTTAACAAAGAAGGTCTTAGATATGATCCGAACAATAAATAAAGATCATACAAAGTTCTTCACCATACATACATATCATCAAGAAGGTTAGAGTTGTTCTAGGCATGCAAACAATTATTTTTAAAAACATTATGATCATTCAAGGATAAGAAAGGGAATCAAAGTTTCCCTAACTAGAGATGGTGGTAGAGAATCTTTTTTCTTCCTAAGGACCATATTGTGGTGATCCTAAAGTGATACAAATTCAAGTAACTAAAGGAAAAGGCCTTCTAACTTGGTCACATACAACTTTGAACCCAACTTTGATGTCAAATATACCTTGAAAAAGGTTTAATTTCATTTTACAGGAACACATCCAACTAAAAGGACGTAAGATATCAAAACTTTGGATGATTAAGAAAATTGCTCGTGATGATGAAGGCACTAACAAATGCAATGTGCCAATACAAAGATAACTTTTTTGGTTACCTTAAAACCTTATCTGGCCAAGCTATAGACTTTAGAATCAGGAACCTTCAATGATTATCAAAATTCAAAAGACCTTGAGTTGGAAACGCCTTAGTAAGCATTAAGCATAAGGTTGTATATTCTTTCCATGAGGTAACAAAAATCTAAATTTATATTAGGTTGAATATGGATCACTATATTGCTTAGACAATATGCTAGCTCTTTGTAATTGTTCATTTATATGGGTATTTTGTTTGAAAGATTATATTACATTTTTTATATTATCAATGTCTTATCTTATCCCTTTGAATTATGAAGATCAATATGTTTCGCTAGAGAGAACTGGGTTCATGTGGCAGTGGTATCTAATCCTCCTAGCTATGTCTTTATATATGATGCATCACATGTGTTGATTATCTTTGAGAGGCTCCTTGATTTATGTGCTTGAATTCGTACACGAAACTCATTTGGATAACAACATGATTTTATGTTTATTAATGGCGTAAGCTTAGTGCTTTCATATATGTCATGATGCTTAAATTTTATGCTAAGGCTAATTGCCTTTCAATATCATTATTAGCATGATATTTGGATTTCCCTTACATACTTACTTACCTCATGAATTGATTGCTTCATTATGCATTTAGATAATTAGGTTTGAATTATACAGACGACATCAAGTAACTCTTCAACACTCCATGATCAAATACGTGCTTACATAGTAGAGCTAACATGATTAATTAATTGGTTCACATGTTAGCTCTGTGGCTAAATGCATTGTTCAAAATTTTACATTGATTCATGGACTAAGGTGGAAGCCTCTCTCAGTATTGGCAAGTTTTTTGAATGGTTTAAAATAGTTAAAGGATTTAAATATGATTCAAAGACCTTAAGTCAAATCTCAATGTCAAAGCCAGACAATAATGATTCCATTGACTTTGTTGAAGGGCAAACTTAGATTTTGAAATTAGTATGCATCAATAATACAAGCTTGATAAGGAAGAAATCAAAGTGAGTCTCAATGGCCTTAAGGCCACTAATGCAAGCCAATGTCGCTCGGAAGGCAAGAAGAAAGAGGCCTTGAATAGTCGCTAGTGCCTTGTATTGTTGAAGAGACATTGATGAAGTTTCTCAACTATCAGATTGTCAATAAGAAGTAAGCTTGTCTTGATGATATACTATTGGAGGCCCTTGAACTTACGCCTTTGGCCTAATCCTCCAATTTGAAGCCCAAACACGATATGATTACTTCATCAACCTTGTCAATTGAACTCTTAAGGTCAGAGAAGCACAAAATGGCATTGATTAATGAACCCAGAAAGGGACCAAGGCTAACATGAGAATGTTCACAGCTACTCTGAAAAATAAGAAAGCTGACCTTGAAGGTATGCTTAAAGAATACTCCCTATGAACTATTTGAATGCGAATGTGTGATGATGAAGAAGAAGGTGAAACAAGTTGCACTTAGTAAAAAACTAATTTCAAGGAGCCTGCAGAATGGAACTCAAAATATTCTTAAAACAGGGATGCAACAATTAATGATGTTCACCCTCGAGAGCCAACAAGAGGATTCAAATACTAATTAGTGCATCATTTGACTCTCAAATCTCACCACAGAATGTCCGGATTACAACATTCAAACATTGAGCTTGAACTCCAAAGTTAGATTAGAGCTTTGAAATCTGATTAGACTACAATATTTATAGTTTTGAACAAAATCATGGTATGCTTATATATTTCATTCAAATAATTGATCAACTTGCGATATCTAGTTATTTACTTGAACTAGCCTTGAAATGGAAAGTGATAGTATGGTTCTGAGTTTTAATTCATATGTTTTTACATCTTATGCTCATGCGCATGATTAAGTCTGACATGAATTCACTTTTGGATGCAATATGTTATGCTCATTCTTTGTGATTATGTTAGTAAAAGGGATGATTTTTGGATACTCGCATGGCATACTAATATATCATGATATTTGTTCTTAAATTTAGATTTTGAGTATCACGCATGTTTACATGCTTTATGCTGAAGGTTCTTTCACACAACATATATTCCTTATGTGATTATGTGTCATAGAGGTTATCCTTCATTGAACCTTGAACAACTGGAAGTCATTTTCTTGATGTGACCTTGAACACTCATCATTAAGAATTTTAAAACTTGGTTAGAAACAATAGTGCATGCTTATGTGTTTGCATTTTGATTGTTATGCTTGTAATGGCCTAGATTGATGAACACTTTAATATGTTAAAAGTTGTTAGGCTCATCATATTGGTAGATAGCATAGATACTGTGCTTATAAGTTCTTAAGCACTGTAACCACATTTGCACAGCTATCATTTTTTTCACATAATGTGGTCACTAATATTCTTTAAAATGTACATCCTTCTAATGTATAATATCTTGATTAATCCAATGAAGTATACATGCATGTGCTGCATATCATGTGGCTTATCCAAGGAAAAATTACATGGTAGACTATCCAAGTTTAGGTAAATATTTTTCTGATCTGAATATTATTGACAAATATTTTTAGGCCCATCCAATTGAGCAAATAGTTTCTGGAACCAAAGGTAACCAAACATCACTTTTTAAATTACATAAGTACCCAACGTTTTTGAAATTTGTATATTTAACCCCAATCCTTAGACATTTACTTTTAAAACTTCTAATTTTTTGCATATGATATTCTTCTTATAAGTACTACTCAATGTCTCTCTATTCTGGCATCAGAAGCCATGTGAGCAACAAATAATTAATATAATTAATACAATTAATAGTTAATGAAGGTAATTAATCGCATTTAATGCTTGAATCATCATCCACTTGTACTACTGCAACTTATTCACATATTCTGCAACTCCAAAGTGGTCCACTTCAGTAGCACCGGAACTAAACTATATCACTGATATAGTTTTAATTTTGTAAGTGGAATTAACAAATATTAGTTAAGGAGCTAAAGAAACAATTGACTGTAATCCTTCTTTCTTTAATCAATGAAGTTAGATGTAGTGGAATATCTGAATTTAGATATTAGTATTCGATTTTAGCGTAAATATCCTTTCTAAAACCTAAAAATAAAAGTTCATTTCCTTTGCTAGATATAAAAGTTAAACAAGAAGTAGAAAAATCAACTGATAAGTCGTTGAAAGAAGAGGAGAAAAAGAAAGATGAAGAGGGTGGAATATAAGTAGTATAACATAGAGGAGTTACAAAAGATGTTTGATAAGAACAAAATTCAAAAGTATTAAACAAAATCAAAAAGTGCAACAATAGACAAACAAGAAGTGCTATCTGTTATTAATGAAGAGAGAAACATTGTCGAGTTGGAAGAAGAAATATATCAATAGATGCACCTAATTAAACAAGAGGATCTAGATGCGATCATTTTAGAAGAAACTAGGAGAAAAAACATGAAAAAGTGGTGGTCGAAAGTGAAATTAATGAAATTGGTAAAGAACTTAGCATCAGCAAATTTGAATTCAATTTAGTTAATAATGGTGTTCTAAAACCTGAAGAGTTTGGTAAATCGCCTAGAAGAAATACCCATTTTATGAGGTTTAGGTACGTTCCAATAGGACATACAACTAGGTTTTTCTTTGGGTTGACCTCGAGGAAAATCACATCCTTTAAAGAGATTAGCTTTACACCAGTTAGCCAAATGGGTTCCATCCTAAACATCAAAGGAGCTTGTAATAGAAAAAAAAATATTTGAGCATTAGAAGAGATGTATGAATAGTGTCCTAAACTTGAGTACCACATGGATTACTGGAAACTTCCTAAACTGTTTCGAACGTAGTTTTTCTGGCATTGGCGTTGACTAGTACGACTCATTAGATGCGGAAGGTAAAAAAGCATTAAGAATGATGGACACACTAGCTAGTAAGTTCAAAAAATTATATAAGGAAAAGGAAACTGAATTTATTGAAACTAAACTTAATTTTGAAGAAAAAGCTAAAGAATGACAAAGAAAATTCAACATAGAGCCCTGGGGCATGAGGTATTTAGAAAATTATATCACTAAATTTAGTCCATCTGATTGCAAAATTGGGCATAATGAAACTAATCATATCGTGTTTTATGACAAGCTTTCTTATCCGATGAATCCTATAATCAATGAAAAATACGTTCCATGGGTTGAAAGACTGATGTCATCGATACCCTTGATACAAGAATATCTTTTTGTAAGAAACGGATTAATTATCAATGTAAAAGAACAAATAATTTCTAATATATTGGGATACTCCTTTTCAATGGAGAAATGAACTGAGGAGAGAAGAAAAAGAAAATTTTATAAGAAAAAGAGCTTTACCTAGCTAAGGAGAGAAAAATGCAAAAAAAACTATTATAATGTGCCAAGCACCAAAAGGCCAAGATTCTTTAGAAAAGTTGCTTATTGTCGTGCTAGAAAAAATACTTGCAAGTGTTTAATATGTCGATAAGTAGAACATTATGTGAACAAATGCAAGTTGGAAGGACAATAAGCTTATTTAAACATTAGTTTACTGATGCGGATTGATTGCTCTGATACTAATTGAACCATGTTAGAAATCCCTTGGTAAAATAAAGGCAATACTCTTGATGAAATGATCCAATTGAAAGTTGAAGATCAAACTTGCATAACAAAACCTACGAGAGACTAGAAAACCTGCAATTCTACTTGTTGATTTGATTCAAACTTGCACAATGATAAAACCAAATACAATAAAAGGGGATACATCTAGGATAAAAGCTAAATCACCCTTTAAATTAATCAACCCACCCTTCAACCTTCTAAAATGAAAGTACCAAAGGTTGAATTAAAGGGAAGACTCAATTTCACAACTCTTCTAGAGAGATCAAGAAATATGAGATTTTTAAGGAGATACTAAGCATACTAAGTATTAAGCTTTTATTTCATTTATCCAAGTATGAAAATATTACAAAGGATGAAGCTAATAAAGAGTAAAGCACCCCCTTCCCCAAGCCATGTACTAACTAATAGGATTATAAGAAAACTAACCAATTAAAACATAGCTAGTGGTACAACTAGAAAGGGAACATAAGAATATAAGTTGAGTTAGAATTGGCTACAAGTGCACTAGATCGATGGCTTCATCCACAAAATGGATGTCTTTAGGGGAAATGTTTCTAGGAAGGGCTTTTAGAAGAGTCTACCGGGCTTGCAAGAAATCTTAATGTCTAAATCATCCATTTGCTAGCCCAATTAATTTCCCAATTAAAACTGTGTAATTCTAAACCTACACTAACCCTTGCTCGATTAAGGCCCATATCATTATTGATACTTGGAATCTGAAGAAGGTCTATAACTTGAAGGAAAATAAAATATGGGCTATCTATACATAGGTAATTTGACCAAGTTCGAGCCCGTTTTCCTATTCAAAACTGAGCTATAAGTTAGGGAATGTGTTATGCCCAGAATATGAAAATAAGCTAAAGAAGTGGTTATGGAGAATAAAGTAGCTAAGCTCCTTATTTAAGGATACTAATTGGCTAACCACCTTTCATAGGTGTAATTAGGCTCCTTCAAAGGTCCCAAGTCAAGATTGACCTTAGAGGACCAAGTCCTTCATCCTCACTTCCAAGAGTCAACATTGTTCCCATTTGATTCATAGCTCTTGCTTGGAGGAGTAAACCAATCCTTATGGTTTGGTCCACATCAACCTCCATTCCTTGGAGAGGATTTAACCTCAGGTCCTTACTCTTATAATCCAAGTATACCATTCTTGATAACTTGCTGCACCCATTGAGTTTTAGGAAACTCATTATGCTAAGTGTACCTCCCTTCTTGAACATATATGAGTTGTTAAAGGATTTAGAAGATACCCGAATTGTGATGAAAAATCTTTCTAACATTATGAGCCCATTGAAAATTTTAATATACTCATTACAACTCCTCTTAAAAGAGATTCCCTTATCATTCACAAACTTGATTTGTGGAGGCTCACTTTCAAGGGATACATGGAAATCTCTAATGGGCAACACACCATGAGGGGGTTCATCTCAAAATTGATCAATGGAGAATGGCAGCACATTCCCAAAATCTTGAAGGTTAATTGATGCCAGGGATATAGGGGCAGTTCCTCACTTGGGTTTGGTTCAATCAAGAGTAAGGTAACTAGAGGCTTGCTCTTACTAGTGATTTTCTCATCCTATGTTTCACTCATGTAGATGTTTTTCTCACATCCCTCCCTTAGTTTGCATTTATGAGGTGGGGGTAAAGGGAAATGCTAATGCTTGCCCTTGGTGTCTGTAGGAATCATGGACATGATAACTCACATAACAATCAAACATCTGCAATCCAACAAGCAAAACATGACTAGCGCTCAAAGAAAACACCCTATACAAGGCCTCATTTTTTATCTTGCTCATTGAGAATGAAAATGTGCTTTTTTGGTGATGCTTACCTCCATTTCAAATTAGGACAATAGAGAGGATAAGAGTGATATTGAGAGACAATAGGAACTATAACCTCCATGGTGGGCTTTATATCAACCCCTCTCTCGTCAAGATCTAAAGTGGTCTTATTTTCTTCCTTGGCCTCTTCTTGAGCCTTGGTAGACTCTTCTTCTTCTTAAACTTGAACTTGAACACCCATAGTTTCTTTAAAGGAAGGAACTAGTGTCGAGTCCATTCAAATGGGATCTTTAAGGGAGCTCTCATCCCCGAGCTCTTCATACATGTATGATTTGAGCTTAGGCTCTTCGTACATGTATGATTTGAGCTCGGGCTCTTCATCCAAACCAACCCTCATTTGGAGTTGTTCAAACTCCTTAATGTACTCTTCTACCTTTAAGATTCTTTTAGCTAAGAGAAGTAGTCTTGAGGTAGAGCTTTGTTTATAGGACAGTGGTAGGAACCTCTCACTATAAAAAATAATACATCCTGCCGCATTTATATCACCACGTTTGATCGAAATGTGGAGAGAAAATGATAAAATTTGATAATGTTCTCGATTCCATATTTAATAAGTGTGGAGAAGTAATAAACCTTTTATGATATTTATTAAATGTGGGGAATTTAATAGAATTTTTTAAATAATCTTTATTATATTAATTATCAAATTTTTTTCACAAAATTTATAAATATTTATATATAAATATGTTTGCAATTGTTAAAAAATTAATCAATACACTAAACTTTAAGTGTGCGATGTCGTCTAGCTCCGTGAGTATAACAAAGCATGCCTCAGTTACTTTAGGAGCTAAGCTAATGGAGAACAATTTTTTAAAAAGTGGCTAATTCAACTTTCATTCACTCGAAAACGCCAGAGGCTTCACTCATTCTTACCCTAATGGTTCTATTGAAATCACTAGAGCAATCAGATCAATTCATTCAATCGATCGATTCACTCAAAAACAAGGTGTAATAGCAATTTTCGATTGAGCACCACCAAACTCGAAGAAGAATTTGGGCAAGACATTGAAGGCTTCCTGATTAAGTCAGCCGAAATTGAAGAAGAATTTGAGCAAGCCTCACATCTAAACTCATGAAGGAAGGTAAGCAAATTCATTTATTCAATTTGTATTCACTTAAAACTTAAGAAATCAAAAGAATTCTTTAACCTCTTACCCTTAGAGCCTTCTAATTTAAAGGCTTCCTGATTGTGGATTCCAAGACATTAAGGGCTTAATTCAATTAAAGTGCCTTTCTCTCCTGATATCTGCAGATAGAAGTGAGTGTTTGTTGATTTGTTTTATCCCTTTAAATTGCCAGAATTCTGCTAGGGTTTTTAATAGATTGTTGGAACATATGGTGAACTTATATGTTAGAGTTTAATTGAACCAGAGAATATGGTTCTTTGGTGCCTTTTATTGTGGCTGCTTTGGGCCATGATTATGTCACCATAACCAAAAGTTAGATCTTCACAAGAAGAACATACTATCTAGAGGCCTGAGATAGTGGAAGTGTAAAGACCGTGACATTGTAAATTATATGCACATAAAGGACTGAGATTGACCCAGACTCTAGAGGCCTCAAGGACTTAGAATTGAAACTAACACTAGAAGATCAAGGAGAAGCATGTATTTCTGCTCCAACACCTCTGTAACACCCTAAATGCATAATGTTTTATTTCTGCAGTGTCTCAAATAACTCTCATGATTAGAGGTGATAAACCCAATGATAAAGGCATTACCGCCATCCCAAAAAGGATAAGTCTTA
>NCQV01074672.1:0-19542 GCA_002740545.1 Lophocereus schottii | reverse complement strand
CATGACGTTTATACATCACAACTAAGTAATTACCATAAAGTTTACATCTCCATCAAGTGAAGATTCAAGCTCCAAACTATACATGTATGACATCACCGTTAATCCATCCAGATCCCTTACTCAACTTATTTCTCTGGTTGGTTTGCTGTCATGAAGGTATTTCACTGGTCATTTATCTAAAACAAAACATAAAAAACATTTCAAACTATGAGCCGAAGCTCAGCACATAATTCTTGTATGGTGAAATAATCATTGCATAAATTTGTTGGGCCTACTTTATAATTCATTTTAAGTTAAAATAGTGACTAAGATAAATGTAAAACAGTATTGCTAATTATTATCTGGTAGTGAGCTCCTTGCAACGGTTACGATCTGTGGTAGGTGTACACTTGCCAAGCCGATCAGATGACATAGCCTAAAACCGCGTGGGTAATTGGAGGGCGAATGCCCTATAGATAATAACTGGTGGGGTCACGAATTAAATGATAAATCATTGTATAAACTGATTCATTGATGTACTTACCAAAATAAGATAACTTTGATAATTATACTCTGATTTCTAAAGATATAGGCAATGAACGTACCTGAAGTTTTTAAAAGTGTAATCTGACTTGATGATACTTATGCACGATGGGAAATGATAGATTATGCCATGATTCTATTTAAGATATGTAATTGCAGGTATATGTAATTTTTTAAACAACGTTGACTTTCATAATTATAATTATAATAGAAATTAATTAAAAGGCATCCATAACTCAAATAATCCCATAGAAGATAAGTTATGTAATAGTCCGATCCTAAATGATGTTTACTCATTTCATTAATCCATTTGATTAATTTCATTGTATTTAAATCATTGCTTTTTGTTATTTCAACTGGGAAAATTTAAATGGACCCTCACCTTGCAATTCGAGTTTTTTTTCTTATCAAATTCTGGAAACCGATATTCGGTCTTGATATTTATGAAGTAAGATTTAATTATTTTTCATGACACCACAATCATTTAACCTCGAGATTTGGAAAAAAAAAGAATTTTGCAAATGCACTCAGTTTCAGCTTTTTTCCAAATCCGAGCCCGTTTAAGGGCAATTTCTATCCACTAAGACTTGGCCCTCTTTGTTTAGCTAATTACCCTTAGATAGACCTTAATTATGCTTAGTAATAAGTAGATTTTGAGGATTAATTTCAGCCTAGTATTTATTTTTGCCTAAGCTTCATTTGCACCAAGTAAATTCAGGTCATTTCTCTCTCTTATTCTCTCCTCCCTCTCTTTACCCCATGGCCAGCAGCAACAGCCACCAGTCCAGCCACCCTTCAACCACCAAACAGCCATCAAATAGCCAAGACACACCACCCCAACCACCCCTCTCACTCCCACAAGCGTCAATATCATTCTTACCTCTTTCTCAAGCACAAAGTGAGTAATTCCTATCACCTCTTACGCTGATTTTGTTGTTGATTCTTGATCTTGTTGGCTTTTTCTTCTTGTTTTGGTCATTTTGATGATAGATCAAGTTGTTTTTATTGAATTAAGAATCATCTTACTAATGGATCATGGTGGAGTTAAGGTTGGATGATGCTAGGGTTAGGGTTTTATCTTAATCATGTAAGCTTCATGTTCATGTGTTGAGTATTGATTGTTTTATCCTTTATTTTGTTCATCTTTTAATCTATTGAAGTTTATTATAGTGTTTATGGTGTTTTTAAATGATCACAGTGAGTTCAATTTGACCCTGAGTTAGGGTTTTATCCAAGAATGTATGGTTTGGACCAAACTAGTATTAAACTTGAGGTATGTGTATATACGACTAGAAATTGAGCTTTGTTGGACATGAATATGAAGTGAAATTGAGTGTGGTGTTTTTGTCTGATGTTGGGATAGACCAAAGTGTGTTTCATGCTTTTAAGGAATGGTTTAAGTTGAGGATTGGTGGGAAAAGTGTGGGAGTAAACTCAAATAGTGAGGCTGGAATTTCTACAAAAATAGGACAACATTTGAGATAACACCGATAACGATTGGCCCAGGCAAAAATTATGATTTTTGGTGGGCAGATAGGTTAGTTTGTTAGCTTTAACATGGCTCTTGAATCCCATTAATCCGAGGTCTGTGGAAAATGTTATGCTCATTTTATTGAACCTGTGCAGGATGGACTCAAAACTGACATGTTGGTGTTCTAGCCCCATTTTAGGGACACTATCGTGGGAGTCATGTCACGTGTCCTTAATGAAAGTTTGAGAGGGCTTCCTAAGCTTTTTATATTTGGGTCTTAAGTCTAATTTTGAGGTCAAAAGTATAAGTTGTAAATTGTGCTTTCCGTACCCTGTTTATAAGCCCTTATTCTCTGAACTTGCTACCGTGCCTTAAATCACATTTCTATGGTTTATATAGTTTCATCATTTTAGTTTAATGTATGAACTGGTTTGTAAAGATTCTTCACAAGCCAATTTTATTTAAAGATATCCATTATAAGAACAAGATCATTTCTGACCTCATATTCTTATAATGATCTTTTAAACAGAATCGAGGCTTAAGCTTTCATTCTCTCCACTTTAGTGCGTCTTATGACTCTGTGAACTTGCATTTAAAACTTCCAGGTACGTTCATTGCCTGTATCTTTAGAAATCAACACGTATTTATCAAAATCGTAATGTCTTGGTAGGTGTATCAGTGACTCAATTTAATCAGTGCTTTATCACATGATTAGTGACCCCATTAGTTATCAATTATAGGGCATTGCCCTTCAGTTACTTACACGACTTCAAGCCAGGTCCCCCGGTCGGCTTGACAGGTGTACACCTATTCTTAGATCGTAACAGTTACTAAAGGGTGCACTAGCAGATAATAATTGACAATTTAGTTTTATATACGTCTCATTCCCTATTTTAAAATCAAAATGAATTGCAAAGCGGGCCCAAATAACTTTTCAGTGAATCTTTATCATTGCAGGAATGCATGTGTTAAGCTTTGGCTCACAGTTCAAAATTTTTTTATGTTTTGTTTCAGTGAAGTGATCAGTGAACTGCCCTCAGGCGGGCAGGGACGCCAAAGGTGATTAATTCGACAAGAATGTCCCTGTGACTGGCGGTGTATGAGTCATAAGATGCTATCATATCATATTGTGACGTATTTTAGTGTGGCAACTGTATATTTGAATGGAATTATGTATTTTGGTGTCACAACTATATATTTGAACTAAATTATGTATGTTCGTGTAATCCTTGGGATAACTGGGATGTTAGAACCATTTTTATATATAACTAAATGGTTTGAATGATTATGATGGTGAATGCCCCTTTTTAGGGTAAACTTTGGTTTTTGGCTAAGTTTTCATACATAAGAAAAGCCTTATCCTTTGTGGACAGCGATAATGCCTCGTTCATTGGGTTATTATTTCTCATTGGTGAACTTAAGTAGGTAAATGTAAGTAATGAATCATGTATTTTTGAGGCATTATAGATTTGGTATTAGAGCCAGGTTGAGATTTTCTGGAGGAAAGTAGAGTTAGAAATTATAGGGTGAGAATGGTTGTCGTGAGGGGGGCTACCACATATTTCTAGAGTGATATTAGGAGTATAGTAACCATATTAGAATGCAAGTTGCTCCCATTTGCATGTTCCTTGTTTATAGATATGTATGCCTCTCATATATGTGTTTTGTTTGTTAGATGGATCCTTATAGCGTTAATATGTTACCGAGTGGATCTATGATTGCCCACATTACGCTGCTACATGCTAGTATAGAGGCACATGCATAGGACCCTTACTCTGAGTTCTGCAGTATTACAGTCCGTGCATAGAGATTGCTCGAGTCCTTCCCCCTGATTGATCCGTGGGTAGAGTTTAGGCATCGTTGTCATGACTTTATGATAACAGGGAACCCAGGCTTGGATGGGCCTAGGTTTCAGGCCCGGGGGCATGGACTACTCTACCTACGGAGTTGTTATTAAGGGAAGAATTTGATCAGAGAGGAATCACCATGGAGATGTTGCAACATGTTTTTTCACTACATCAGGTGCCTCCCCCACCTGCAACCCCAGCACTAGCACAGGGGCACCTTCCTCGCCAGCACCAGTACAGGGGCCACCCTCCCTGCCCGTACCAGGAACCCCACCGATGCCCCATAGCTTTGGGGAGGCTCACGTGGTGATAGACCTCCCCGACACCCCAGATTTAGTGGTGATTACTTCTGGGGATGAGGGCCACCACGGAGAGGAGGATGATCCCGAGGAGGATCAAGACATTGACGAGGTGGGGGTAGAATAGCAATGGGAACAGGAGGCAGATGAGTTGATGGTAGAGTTAAAACATGAGCAAGAGCAACAGGTCCAGCAGGATGTCGGTGATGCCGAGTTAGAGGCATCTACTAGCAGTTTTGATTCAGGCGAAGAACCTAATGTTGAGTCTAACTCGGATTATGATCCATCTAGGGATCGTTAGGTGGTTCTAGGGGTTGGTGTAGTGGATTTCATTTTGAGCCCTGTATGTATATGTGGTATGGTTGGATAGCATAGTTGTATTTTGTTTGGCATCTAACACTGTATATAGTTAGTCCAATCCTCTCTGACCCTGATGACATGGTCTGTACATCTTTTTGGTTATGTGGTGGATCTATGGGCTATTTAGTGTTTAGTGTTAGGGTAGGAGTTAAAGCTAGACTTGCTAACTTAGCTAGGTGCAATATGGTTTTGTTGCTCACGTATATAGATCAGCAGTTATATATGTAAGCCGTTATGAAATGAAATGATGACGGTTTGAGTTATGAAATAATCTTTGAGCCATCTTCTATGTATTTATTGGGCATGTTTATGTTATATGTCTGGAGGTTTCAGTGTTTGAGTTATTTCGTTTAATGTATGATCAGAATGTCTGAGTCAGTGTAAAACAACATGGAGGTTCATGTAGAGGACAATATGGAGCAAGGCCAGGGATTAGGTGATCAAGCCTCGTGCCAGGAGCCACAACATGTTCACATGCCACTGTTGCCCTCTGAAATAGCTAGCAACTTAGGAAACCCGAATTACTGGCCAACCTTAGTTGTTGAATTGATGAAACGGATTCCCCAGGTACCTGTTGAAACCCCTCCAAAAGAGGATAAATTGGCAGATAGGCTAGCGCGGCACAACCCTAAAGTTTATGATGGATCTAATGATCCAGTAGTGCTGGAGGAATGGATAAGAGGAATAGAGAAGATCTTTACAGTGGTAGAGGTGCCAGAACGAAAAAAGGTCAACATTGGGACATATTTTTTGGCCGGTGAAGCTGACATTTGGTGGAACACTATGAAGGATAAGCTCGTAGGGCCTGAATTTACCTGGAATAAATTCGTGAGTGAGTTAAGGGCAAAATTTTTCCAAGCTGTGGTCCAAAGCTAAAAGGAGAAACAGTTTATGGAGCTGAAGATGAGTGGCACCGTGACTATAATACAATACACTAGTAAGTTCACCAAATTATTTAGGTTTGTTCCTGAGTTTGTATCATCTGAAAGTTGAAAATGAGGAGGTTTGAAGAGGGTCTGGCCTTCTATATTCGAAATCAATTAGCTGGAAAACCAATTTTGACTTACTAAGAACTATATGAGCGAGCAGCTGAAGTGGAACGAGTGAAGACGGAGTTGAGAGTACTGAATCCAATCAACCACAAGAGAAAGGGGTTTGAGCAGGGGACTCCGAGTGAGAGTTTGAACCAGGACCAGAGGAAACTTACTCCTGTTTCCTCCAAGAGTGGTCCTGTAGGCTCTACAACACCCAGTGCGAAGTGTGGAAGAACAAATCACACTACTCCTGAATGCTGCTTTGGCACCAACAAGTGCATGTGGTGTGGAAGTCCTGAACACCTCATCGCTGCATGCCCCCGACGACTAAAAGCTGTAGATAAGGCCGCAACAAAACCCTTGGCTCTGCTCCGCTAGGGACCTCCACCTTCAAGGCCTGCAGTTACAGGAAGGCACTTGTAATGCACAAAAAGGAAGCTGCTACCTCTGGTATGATAGTCACTGGAACTCTCTTTCTGAATTCAAAGCCATTTCGTGTATCATTTGATTTGGGTGCCACTCATTCACTTATATCTACCCGGTCTGCTATACAATTGAGCCTTGAGAACAGGAGAATAGAAACGAATTATAGAATTAAGCTACCTAATAATTCTGTAATTGAGTGCCTTCTCTCTTACAAACTTGTTCCTATCACCATTGGTGAAGCCACCTTCCCTGTGGATTTGATTCAATTTGATTTATTTGATTTTGACATCATTTTGGGAATGAATTGGTTGCACACTTATGGAGCCCAAATCGGCTGTGAAGATCTTAAGGTTATCTTGAAAGATGAAAAAGGGAGAAAAGTGTGTTTTTACAGGCAGAGAAAGGCAAAATCTTGTTCTTTGATTTCCGCTATGAAAGCAAGTAAGTTGTTATGTCAGGGGTGTAATGGATATTGGTGTTATGCTGTTGACACCCAAACAAAAGAAGAGAAAGCGGTGAATATACCTGTAGTTTGTAAATTTGAAGATGTTTTTCCTGAGGAGTTACCAGGACTACCCTCGCAGAGGGAAATTGATTTTGAAATCGAATTAATTCCTAGAGCCCAAACTTTTTCTAAAGCCCCATATCGTATAGCCCTAACTGAGCTTAGAGAATTAAAGATTCAGCTAGATGAGCTGTTACAGAAGTGCTTTGTTCGGCCAAGTATATCACCATGGGGTGCCCCAGTGTTGTTTGTCAAAAAGAAGGATTGGAACCTTAAGGCTATGCATTGATTACAGGGAGCTTAACAAGATTACCATCAAAAACAAATATCCTCTGCCACGAATGGATGATTTGTTTGATCAACTATAAAGAGCAGAAGTGTTCGCTAAGATTGATCTGAGGTCAGGGTACCATCAACTTAGGATTAAACCTGATGACATTCCTAAGATAGCGTTTAGGATCAGGTATGGTCACTATGAGTTCACAGTGATGCCTTTTGGTCTCACTAATGCTCCTGCAGCCTTCATGGACCTTATGAACAGGGTTTTCAGGCCCTATTTTGACAAGTTCGTAGTGGTGTTCATAGATGACCACCTTATCTATTCTAACGACAAGGAGCAACATGCTGATCATTTGCGAACAGTATTGCAAGCTTTGAGGGAGCATCAACTCTATGGCAAATTAAAGAAATGCGAATTTTCGTTGGAGGAAGTGGTATTTTTGGGCCATGTGCTCACAAAAGACGGAATTAAAGTTGACCCCTAGAAGGTAAAAGCAATGACAGAAAGGCCAAGGCCTACCAATGTCACTGAGATTAGAAGCTTTCTAGGTTTAACAGGTTACTACCGAAGGTTTGTCAAGGACTTTTCAAAAATAGCTTCATCACTGACCAATCTACTGAAGAAAGAAAACAAATTCGAGTGGCTGAAAGATGCGAGAAAGCTTTCCAGGAGCTAAAGCAGCGACTAACTAACGCCCCAATCCTAATGTTACCAATGGAAAGAAAAGAGTATATTATTTATAGTGACGCTTCGAAGAATGTCTAGGATGCGTACTGATGCAGGAGGACAAAGTAATAGCTTATGCCTCTTGACAACTCAAGACGTATGAGAAAAACTACCCCACCCGTGACATGGAGTTAGCAGCCATGGTCTTTGCATTGAAAATTTGGAGGCATTATTTGCATGGGGTACCATGCAAGATCTATACTGATCATCAAAGCTTACAGTATATTTTCACCCAGAAGGAGTTCAATTTGAGGCAACGGCATTGGCTTAAGTTTCTTAAAGAGTATGGTTTACAGATTCAATATCATCCCAATAAAGCAAATGTGGTGACGGATGCCCTGAGTAGGAAGGCGCAACATACCTCCAACGCTGTGGTGATTACTCAATTGAACCTCTTGAGAGAACTTGAGGACTTTGGGATTCAATTAGTGTCCCATGGGCAAACAAATGCTCAATTATCAGCACATACCATACAGTCTTCCCCAGTGGAAGAAATTCGATTAAACAAGGAAAGTGATCTCGAACTCCAACGAATAAAGCAAAATTTAGAAAAAGGGAAGTCTCTGGAATTTGTAATGCATGAGGATGGGACCCTACGATTCCAGAATTGCCTATGTGTTCCTCAAAATGATAGGATTGAGGAAGCAGATCTTGGAAGAGGTCCACAATACTCATTATTCGGTGCATCCAGGAGGCACCAAGATGTATAGAGATATGAGACAATACTTCTGGTGGAATAATATGAAGAAAGATGTTGCAGAATATGTGAACAAGTGTTTAACCTACTAGAAAGTTAAAGCAGAACATCAGCATCCCGTGGGTGAACTAGACGCTTAGAAATTCCCACTTGGAAGTGGGATTCGATCTCACTGGACTTTATTATGGGTTTACCCGTTTCTGCCTCAAAAAAGAATGCTATCTGGGTCATAGTTGATCGACTCACAAAGTCGGCTCATTTCCTACTAATTAAGGATACTTGGGGAGTTGAAAATTAGCCCAATTGTATGTTAAGGAGATAGTACATCTACACGGGATCCCTTTAGACATAGTCTTAGATAGGGATCAAAGGTTCCAAGCGCGTTTCTGGCAAGCTCTTCAAAAGGCCTTTGGGACTAAACTAAACTTCAGCAGCTCCTATCACCAAGAAATAGATGGACAAACTTAAAGAGTTAATGAAATTGTGGAGGACATGCTAAGAGCTTGTGTATTGGAGTTTCAAGGGAAGTCAGAAGACGATTTACCTTTGGTGGAGTTCTCTTATAACAACAACTATCAGTCTACCATCAAAATGGCCCAATTTGAGGCTTTATAGTGGAGAAAATGTAGAACCCCGTTGTGCTGGAGTGATTTGGATGAGACACTAATTATAGGTCCTGAAATGATTCAAGATACCACTGAAATAATAAGAAAGATTCGGGAACATATCAGGGTTGCCCAAAGTTAACAAAAACGTTATGTAGCCAAAAGAAGAAGGCCTCTAGAATTTCAAGTAGGCGATAAAGTTTTTCTGACAGTTTCACCAGCCAGAGGTGTCAAGAGGTTCGGAGTACGGGGCAAATTAAGCCCACAGTATATTGGACCTTATGAAATCATTAAAAGGTGGAATCCCCTCACTTATAGTCTAGATCTGCCTGTAGAACTTGAGCACATGCGTAACATGTTTCATATGTCTTAGCTTAGGAAATATATGCCAGATCCAGACCATACCATTGTATCTGGACCTATCAAAATCATTGAAGATCTAGTATATGAGGAGCATCCTATCCAAATACTAGATCGTAGGCTCAAGCAGCTGCACAACAAGTAGATACTATTGGTCAAAGTACTCTGGATAAACCACACCTCCCAAGAAGCCACTTGGGAGACCGAAGAGGCAATGAAAAACAAATACCCATACTTATTTGATGTAATCCTGCATGATATGGTTAAGTTCATCAGTTTCGAGGATGAAACTTTTTAAGGGGGGAAGGCTATAATAGTTTGACCCTAAATCATGTTTATTCATTTCATTAATCCATGTGATTAATTTCATTGCAGTTAAATCATTGCTTTTTGTTATTTCAACTAGGAAAATTTAAATGGGCCCTCACCTTGCAATTTGAGTTTTTATTCTTGTCAAATTCTGCAGATCGATATTAGGCCTTGATATTTATGAAATAAGCAATTTAATCATTTTTTTTGACACCACAACCATTTAACCTTGAGCTTTGGAAAAAAAATAATAAAATTTTGTAAATGCACTCGATTTCAGCTTTTTTCCAAACCCGAGCCCATTTAAGGCCAATTTCGGTCCACTAAGAGTTGGCCCTCTTTGTTTAGCTAATTACCCTTAGTTAGGCCTTAATTATACTTAGTAAAAAGTAGCTTTTGAGGATTAATTTCAGCCAAGTATTTATTTTTGCCTAAGCTTCATTTGCACCAAGTAAATTCAAGTCACTTCTCTCTCTTATTCTCTCCTCTTTCTCTCTACCCCACGGCCAGCACCAACAGCCACCAGTCTAGCCACCTTTCAACCACGAAATAGCCATCAAACAGCCACTATGCACGACCCCAACCACCCCTCTCACTCCCACAAGCATCAAGGATTATTCTTACCTATTTCTCAAGCACAAAGTGAGTAATTCGTATCACCTCTTATGCTGATTTTGTTGTTGATTCTTGATCTTGTTGGATTTTTCTTCTTGTTTTAGTTATTTTGATGATGGATCATGTTGTTTGTATTGAATTAAGAATCATCTTGCTGAGGGATCAGGGTGGAACTGAAGTTGCATGATGCTAGGGTCAGGGTTTTATCGTAATCATGCAAGCTTCATGTTTAAGTGTTGAATATTGATTGTTTTATCCTTTATTTTGTTCATCTTTTAATCTATTGAAGTTTATTATGGTGCTTTTGTCTAAGGTTGGGATGGACCAAAGTGTGTTTACATGCTTTTAAGGAATGGTTTAAGTTGAGGATTTGTGGGAAAAAGTGAGGGAGCAAACTCAAACAGTGAGGCAGGAATGTCCCAAAAAAAGGACAAATTTTGAGGCGAAACTGTTAATGATCGGCGGAGCCAAAAATTATGATTTTTGGTAGGTAGATATGTCAGTGTGTTAAATTTAACATGGCTCTTGAATCACATTAATCCGAGGTCTGTGGAAAATGTTATGCTCATTTTAGTGAACCTGTGTAGGATGGACTCAAAACTAATATGTTGGTGTTCTAGCCCTATTTTAGGGACACTATCGTTGGAATCATGTCATGTTTCCTCAATGAAAGTTTTAGAGGACTTCCTAAACTTTTCATATTGGGGTCTTAAGTCTCATTTTGAGGTCGGGAGTATAAGTTGTAAAGTATTCTTTCCGTACCCTCTTTATAAGTCCTTATTCTCTGAACTTGCTACCGTGCCTTAAATCACATTTATATAGTTTATAGAGTTTTATCATTTTAGTTTAATCTATGAACTGGTTTGTAAAAATTCTTCACAAGCTAGTTTTATTTAAAGGTATCCATTATAATAACAAGATCGTTTCTGACCTCATATTCCTATAATGATCTTTTAAACAGAATCAAGGCCTAAGCTTTCATTCTCTCCACCTTAGTGCATCTCATTACTCCGTGAACTTGCATTTAAAACTTCCAGGTACGTTCATTGCCTGTATCTTTAGAAATCAATGCGTATTTATTGAAATTGTGATGCCTTGGTAAGTGCGTCAATGAATCAGTTCAATCAGTGCTTTATCACATAATTAGTAACCCCATCAGTTATCAGTTACAAGGCATTACCCTTCAATTACCTGCGTGGCTTCAGGCTAGGTCCCTTGGTTGACTTAGCAGGTATACACCTATTCACGGATCGTAACAGTTACTAAGGGGTGCACTAACAGATAATAATTGACAATTTAGTTTTATATGCGTCTCATTCCCTATTTTAAAATCAAAATGAATTGCAAAGTGGGCCCAAATAACTTTTCAGTGAATCTTTATCATTACAGGAATGCATGCATTGAGCTTTGACTCACGGTTCGAAATGTTTTTATGTTTTGTTTTGGAAAAGTGTTCAGTGAACTGCCCTCAGGCTGGCAGGGAGGCTGAAGGTAATAAATGAGGTAGGACTGTCCCTATGACTGGC
This sequence comes from Lophocereus schottii, assembly GCA_002740545.1. Classification (NCBI taxonomy): domain Eukaryota; kingdom Viridiplantae; phylum Streptophyta; class Magnoliopsida; order Caryophyllales; family Cactaceae; genus Lophocereus; species Lophocereus schottii. Next base: position 7,960 of record NCQV01074672.1, on the reverse strand, counting down.
GGTGTGTGAGTGCTAAGATGCTATCATATCATATTTTTATATATTTTGGTGTTGCAACTGTATATTTGAATGAAATTATGTATTTTGGTGTTACAATTGTGTATTTGAACTACATTATGTATGTTGGTGTAGTCCTTGGGATAACTGGGATGTTAGAACCATTTCTGTATATAACTAAATGGTTTGAGTGATTATGATAGTGAATGCCCCTTTTTAGGGTAAACTTTGGTTTATAGCCAAGTTTTCATGCATAAGGAAAGCCTTGTCCTTTGTGTACGGCAGTAACGCCCCGTTCATTGGGTTATTATTTCCTTATCGGTGAACTTAAGCAGGTAAATGCAAGTAATGAATCATGTATTTTTGGGGCGTTACAAGTTACAACAAAATGATTTGAAAGCTAAATAAATCAGGCTAATTTAACTCAAAGTGAAATAATATTGAGTAAAATTGATTAAAGTAGAATAATTGGGATCAAAAAAGAAAGGGTTTGATGGTTATAATTGAACGTGGATTTTTGTTTTCACATTCAGAGATGGATAATTAAGGTTTAAGGGAAATTGCAGTGGTGGTAGGTTCAACATAACTTTAAACATATCGGTTTGGACCAACAAACACAGATCTTGAGTTATCAATCTCCCCACTTCTCTAATTTCTTTGCACATGCCATACAACTTAGTTTTCCAAACCAAATAAGCTTCTAAGTACAATCAAAGTTGTTACTGATTCAAGGTCCACTTTTGAAAATTGATAACTTTCACCCTTGGCCTCCAAGGTAGACCTAAAACCCTAAGATGGAAATCTGAAGAAGTCCCTCAAAAAGTTCAGTCATAATACAAAATAAAACTCTCACAATGCGGTTCCTAAAATTGAGCTTAAACACAATTGTGCACAATTCCAGTCTAACTTGTGCAGTCATAGCAAAACGGCCATAACTTTTTACACAGAACTTGAATTAATTTGATTCAAATAGCATTTGAAATATAACTCAATGATCTATCTATCCACCAAAAATCATAATTTTTAAATTGGCAAAACATTACCAGTTTATTGGTAAATAGATCCCTATTTCAGGGTCTTTCACAGCCTGCTGCTCCATCATAAACCCTCTTTCTCAGATAATCTCCCTCTAAAATCACTTGTTAATATTACCAAACCATGTTGCGTCCCTTAAAACAATCACCTTACATCGCCATGATACTCAATTTTTAGTTCATAATCATCTTTATCAAATTTTTAATTCTTCTCTTTGTCAAATCACTCAAAACACATCTACAAGCTTACTTATTTGCATAATCATCAAAACCCTAGCTTATGATCAACCTAGATTCACCTTTAACTCATCTAAAACAACTCCAACTCCATCATGATCATTAATAATTCTAAAAATTGTAAAATCAAATACAACTTAAGCCATAAACATCATTTTAACTTAAACTTGCATGATCATGAACAACCTCAACCTTTACTTGCTTTCAAGATTAACCAACAAAATCAACCATCAAAATAGCTCTTGTTTCCATCCAAATAACATGATTAAAACTCAACTCAACATAAACAAGAATCAAAACCAAAAATCAACAAGAGTGGCAGGGTTTACTCACTTTAAGCTTGAAAAAGAGGATGGAGTTGATGTTTGAAGGGTATAGGGAGGTGGCTAGCAGTTTGTGATGGCGGCTGGTGGCCTGCTGGTGGTTGTTCAATGGCGATTGGTGGCTATTTTCGGCTGTGAACAATGGTGGTAGCAGCAAGGTTCAAGCTGCCATAGGGTGGAGAAGGAGGAGGAGATAGAGAGCTTGATACTTATCTTGGTGAGTTTATTTTACTTGGATGAAAATTGATCTTAGGATTTACTTGGTTGAGTTTTAAGCTTCAAAACGTAGCTATTAGCTAATTATAATTCGACATAAATCAAAGAGAATTGGCCAAATCAAAAGCATAAACGTGTTTAGCCTATAGTTGGGCTTATACAGTTTAGGCCCGGTAAGTGAAATACTTCTTTGAAATCAAATTTTTGCATAGCTTGGGATACATATTTAGGTCATTATGAACAATAATTTAATCTTTTGAAACATTTTATTAGGATAGTCTATCAATTCACCTGAAATTTTACAATAATAAAAACCCGAATTGTAAACTGGGACCCAAATAAATTTTTCCAATTGGGATGATTAAATGTACTAATTGAATGTGAGAAAAATAGTAATCATGACTTAATTAAATAAATAAATATGATTTAGGGTCAGGCCATTACAGCCTTCCCCCCTTAAGGAGTTTCGTCCTCAAAACTTATGTACTTTGTTAAAACATGTAATGTCATTTCAAATATGTGTGGGTACTTAGCCTTCTTTTCTTCCTCAGTTTCCTTGGTGGCCTCTGAGGTGGTATGGTTTGACCAGAGTACTTTGACCAATAATGTCTACTTGATATGTAGTTGCTTAATTATGCAATCTAGTATTTGGATTGGACGCTTATCATACACTATACCGTCAGTGAATGCAATAGGTTTAGATACGATAGTGGGGATAGGATTTGGAATGTACTTCCTAAGTTGTGAGGTAAGGAACACATTATGCACGTGTTTAAGTTCTATAGGAAGATCTGGATGACAAACTACGAAATTCAATCTTTCATTAAACTTGTATGGTCCAATATATTTTGGGCTTAATTTAGCTCACAGTCCATTATATTTTGCCTTGATATTTTATGTTGCTGGTACTTCCACAACATCAACTGCTAGGAGTGCCATGCTTTCTTCAAATGCAAATGATGTAGGCTTCAACTTAGATGGGTTGGATCCATTGATACTTTCAGATGCTTACCCATGTGACACTAATTGGACATCCAAGTTCTCAAGCTCTCTCAAAAGGCTCAACTGAGTAATCACTAAAGTGGTCAAGTTGTGTTGTGCTTTCTTACTTACGACATCTGCCTCATCATTTTCCTTTCATAGGTGGCATTGGCTCCACAAGTCAAAATCTTTAAGCAATTAAAGTCAACACCTTTGTCTCATATTGAGCTCCTTTTGAGTGAAAACACACTTTATTCTTTGATGATTAGTATAGATCTTACAGGGCACACTGCATAGGTAATGTCTCTAAAATTTCAGTGCAATGACCACAACAACTAATTTTAGGTCATGAGCATGGTGATTTCTCTCGTAAGGCTAATTCCACTTGATCTTCTTATTAGAACACACCCCAAACCATTCTTTGATCCATTACTATAGACAATATATTCCTTAGCTTTCTATTAGTAGGGTTAGGATTGGGGAGGTGGCTACCCGCTGCCTTAATTCTTGAAAAGCTCTTTCACACTTCCGTGTCCACTCAAACTTAATAGCTTTCCTCAACAAGTTGATTAGGGTATATGTCATCCTTGAAAAATATTTCACAAAATGTCAGTAATAGCAAGCTAAGTGTAGAAGCTTCAATCTTAGTAGCATTGGCGGGCCTTGGCCACTCTGTAATTGCTTGCACCTTCAACATGTCAACCTTAATTCCTTCCTCTGGATCTACATGTCCCAAAAACACCACTTCATCTAACCAGAACTCACACTTCTATAATTTTCCATATAATTGTTGTTTCCTCAAGGTATGTTTCCTCTAGGTTTGTAACGCTGTGCTCAAATGATCAGTATGTTTATTTGTGCCTTTGGAGTCTGTCAAGATGTCATCTATAAGCATCATCAAAAACTTGTCTCAGTAGGGTCTGAAAACTCTATTCGTAAGATCCATGAAAGCCGCAAGGGCATTGGTCAATCCAAAAGGCATCACGGTGAATTCATATTGACCAAATTTGGTCCGGAATACGATTTGGGAATGTCTTCAGGTAATCCTAAGTTAATGGTATCCTAATCTCAAATAAATTTTGAAAAATACTCCTGCTCTTTACAGTTGATCAAATAAACCATCTACGTAGGGCAATGAGTATTTATTCTTGATGGTGATCTTGTTCAACTCCCTATAATCGACACATACCATCAAGGTTCCATCATTCTCCTTTACAGCAAAATAAGGGCACCCTATAGTGACACACTGGGTCTAATCAATCCCTTATGCAGTAACTCATTTAACTGAATCTTCAGTTCTCTCAGCTTTGCTGGGGCCATACGATATAGAACTTTAGAGATATGTTGGGCACTAGAAACTAAATCAATCTCAAAAAAATCAATTTATCCTTAGGGGCTAATCATGGTAACTCTTCTAGAACATTTCTAAGTTCGTAATCTATAGGAATACCTCCTACTTCCCCCCCTTTTTTCGCGAGTATTAATGGTATAACACCAGTACCAAATACATCCTTGACACAATAGCCTACTTACTTACACAACAGAAATTAGGGGACAAAATATTTCCTCTCTTTTCACGTAAGAATGTAGTTCTCCCACTTTCTTATTTTTTAAAATGATCTTAATGCCCTCATAATCAATCTCGGCCCCATGAGCACATAACATATTCATTCCCATATTGATATCAAAGTCTAGCAAATCAAATTGAATCATGTCTCTAAGAAATGCAGTTCCTCCATAAGTAATAAGGATAAGTTTATAAGAAATAGGGAACTCAACTATAGAGCCATTGGGTAATCTTAATCCTAAAATTGGTTTCTACTTCATATTCTCAGGGTGAATATAAATGCATGAGTGGCAACTGAATCAAACGAAGCACAAAATGGCTTAGGGCTTAAAAAGGGAGTTCTGCCTCAGCTGTGTGATCTCCCACCTCAGCTATGTGATCATATAATTCTTGGTAAGTATGGATTGATTGACCGTTACTTGACTACAGAAATAGAATACTAACACCTCTCTAAATCCCCTCATCTCCAGTTTTCCTTTAGATGACAAAAACTCAAGAACAACCACGAATAGATTTATAAACTTACTAGCATATTGCATTACTGTCATACTAGCACTCATATTCAGTCCTATATAATCTTTTCTATTCCACTGTTGAACTACAACAAGGCAAAATTTGGCTCTTAGTTCTTCTAGAAATCTACTCCAAGTGAAGTCAGGCCCTAAGAGTCTATCCTTCGCAGTGTTCCATCAAATATCACCTTTGCCTATTAGGTAAACCATTCCACTGTTCACCTTTTTATTCTTTAGAACCTCCACTATTGTGAAAATCTTTTCTATTCCTCTAATCCATGCTTTTGGCTCCACTGGGTTATGCTTTCCATCATATACTTTAGGGTTGCATCGCTTACCCTGTGTACTAATTTAGTGACTTTGTGAGAGATTTCGGAAGGTGCTAGGGCTATTCATTTCATAAGCTTAGACATCAAGGGCTGTTAATACTTAGAGTTTCCATATTGCTAACTAACTTAGGGGGAATTGAGGGCATTCTACTAAGGGTTATTGGTACATTACATATAACTTGGTCACTTGATCCTTGACCATGGTTTGAGTTTTCTTCTATGTGGGTTTCTATATTGTTTCACACATATTCTGCCATTCTGACTATCCATTCAACTAAGTAATTCAATCAACCGACAACAACCAACATATAAGATATACATGCACAACAGATACAACTAACATGACTAAGGTAATATGATTAAAACATAACACAAAGCTTTATTATATCAGTAACATAATTACTGGCGTACATACATCTACATGGTTCCACAGGGAATATGACATCTAACTGACAACCCAAGGTTGACCTTTACACCTATCTCTTAACTAAAGCACTACTTAGCCCCAAGAGACTAAGTCCTCCACATGCCCAAAAATAGGCGGGACTAGTTAACACAATCGGAAAGACATCTCTAACTATATAAAACGTCTTAACTTGCACAAAATTCATTTATCCAACTGGCTACACTATATACATGTGGGCCTAAAAAGTAATCTATTTGAGATATCAACATATAACATAAATCCATCTAATGATCCCTAGATGGATCATAGTCTAGGTCAGACTCATCCCCAGGCTCCCCGCCTGAGTCAAAACTATTGTCTGAAGTACTAACCTCTACATTCTCATCATCATGATCAAGTTGATGCTCCTCCAATTCTGGGTCCCTCCCTGGGTCTTCCATGAGGTCACCATCAAAGATGAACTCTGATATATAAGGGAGATCTACAACAATTTGGACTTCATTTGATCCATCAGATATAACGATCCTCTCTTTCTAGGTCCCAATGGCTTTAGGTTATCAGGCAGCTGATGAGTGCTCGAAGTAGGTGGAGTGCCAGATCCATGTTGTTCTCTCACGGCTGAAACTCTTCCCTTAATGACAGCTCAGTGATAATGCTATCCCAAGCCTCGTGAAATTGAAATATAGGTTCATCCCATCCGAAGGCTTGAATCATCATAAAGTCATGATATTAGGTCCTAAACTCAACCCAAGGGCCAACTGTAGATAAGGTTCACAACAGCCTACATGTATGGACCATAACACTATGAAACTCAAAAATGGGGTTTGCATGTGGGCTATCATACTAGCATATAGTAAAGAGATGTGAATGGCTATAGAAGTACCTGACATCACATTCACTGCATATGGATCCATCTAACCAGGAGAAACATAGGTAAAGAACATGGGAGAGATAAACCGACATTTCTACTATCATAAATCTCTAATGATATATTAATAACCTTCACTAACCAACCTTCTCACCCTTCAAGCTCTATTCTCCATACTCCATATCCCATTGAAGAAAATCAACCTGGCTCTAACACCAAAACCATAACACCCCAAATGCACATATTTTACTATGTGCAGTGTCTCAAATAATTCTCATGATTGGAGGTGTTAAACCTAATGATCAGGGTATTACCACCATTCCAAAAAGGATAAGGCTTAAAGTAAATAGTCTAAAAAGGACATAGTTGAGCATAAATCAAACTCATATGCATTTAACATCATAACTAACATGAGGTTTATACATCACAATTAAGCGATTACCATAAAGTTTACATCTCCATCAACTAACGATTCAAGCTCTACACTACACATGTACAACATTACTATTGATCCATCTAGATTCCTTGCTCAACTTATTTCTCCAACTGGTTTGCCATCATGAAGGCATTTTATTGGTCATTTGCCTAACACAAAACATGAAAAACATTTCGAACTGTGAGCTGAAGCTCAGTACATGGATTCCTATATGGTGGAATGATCATTACATAAATTCGTTAGGCCAACTTTATAATTCATTTTATGATAAAACAGTGATTGAGATAAATGTAAAATAGCATTGCTAATTATTATCTAGTAGTGAGCCGCTTAAAACTATTACGATCTATGGATGGATGTACAACTGCCAAGTCGATCGGGTGACTTGTTCTGAAGCCACGCGGATAACTAGAGGGCAAATGCCCTATAGATGATAACTGGCGGGGTCACTAATTAAATGATAAATCACTTTATAAACTGATTCATTAGTATACTTACCAAAACGAGATAACTTTAACAAATATACTCTGATTTCTAAAGATGCAGGCAATGAACGTTCCTGTAGCCTTTAAAAATGTAATCTCACTTGATAATACATCTGCACAATGGGAAACGATACATTGTGCCCTGATTCTATATAAGAAATGTAATTGTAGGTATATGCAATAAGTAAACAATATTGACTTTCATAATTGTAACACCTCCAGCCCCTAGGCTCGAAGCGTTACGTTTTCCTAACTTCTTACTTAAATTCTGGAATGAAACGGACAGAGTTTCCCCTAAAAACTGACCGTTTCTAAGCTAAAACGCCTTACAATAAGATCCTGTAAATTAACGGAAGCGTAAATATATAAAACATAACTCAACGGCCACAAGCCGAAGTTCATAACTCTACGAGCCACCCACTCGGAGTACACCAACCAGAAGAGTTAATTAAAAACAAAAAAGTAAAAGATACAACCCAACGGTTAACACAACCGGAGTATTGGGGTTTACATCGCAAGGTATAGCTAAATTAAACAAAGAAGACATCTAATTAACTTGATGGTTGGCG
>NCQV01074656.1:3978-15580 GCA_002740545.1 Lophocereus schottii | reverse complement strand
AGACCCACACTGGGAGTTGTTGTTGTCGTTGTAATAATGATTCTTATCAGTTGACATATTCTCGTTTGCTTTTTTTGGCTATCTTTCTTATTTTAATATGTGATGCCTTGAATTTGAGTAATTTGGGCCATTGTTTTACTTATTGTAATTAAGTTAAACTTTTGTTTTGCATAAATATGTTAGTTTAAGTTCCATTAAGCAACCTAATTTCAACCCATCTCTATGGATCGACTCTTAAGTACTGTGACTAATAACCATGCACATGCAATTAAAACATAATCTTTGTAAAAATCACAACAATTCTTCATCAATCGAACAAAGTACGTTAAGGAACCTTTGAAGAAATATTTCCTCAATACTTCAAAGTATACTAAAACTCTGATGGATCAAGCTATAAGTATGACATGGATACAAGCAGTAAGCCAGTCCCTAAAATGTTATATAGTGGCATGATTAATCACTTTTATAGTAAACACAAGCTAGCCTAATATTATGTTTTGTGTTTTCTTATGCACAAGATTTCAACTAGTCCCCAAGGAATCCTACCTCAAGGCTGCAAAAACAACTTCAAAATATCTTGCCGGAACCAGGGATCTCTATGGTATCCAAAAGTTGATGATTTTGAACTTTAGGTTACTCTAAGGCTAACTATGTAGGTTATAAGGTCTGTAGAAAGTGTACTTGAGGTTCTTACCAATTCCTTTGACATTCCTTGGTTTCAAGGCATTCAAATAAGTAAAAGTTAGCGTCTTTGTACACCAGTGAGCCTAGATGCAATGATGTTGCAGCTTGCTATGCTTAGATGTTTTATATTAGCAAATAGCTTAGGAACCTTGGCCTACACTATCAAAAAGTTTGTATCAAACATAATAATTAGAGTGTTGTTAACATCACTAAGAATTCTATACAGCACTCAAGAATGAAGCCTATTCAAGTAAGACATTATTCATTAGGATCCAGTGCAAAAAGGTGATATCTTTCAAGATCTTTTTACCTATTTATATGTAATTAACTAATACCCTTATAAGCCCTAGGTGAAGATTAATTTTTTGATATATAAAAGGGAATCAGACATGATTTATCGTGATGCAGGAGTTAAGGGGGAGAAATTCTTTTGAATATTAAATATTCAGAAAATAGTTTTTGACATTATATACCTGGATTACATAAAAGTGGTTGAAGTGAAGTTGATGGAAAAGAAATTTGGGCAGCTTCTTAGTAAATGAAGATCAATCAATGATCTTTTGTTAACTAAGATGTGTTTTCACAAAAGCAAAAATGAATTTTGAAATTGATTTTCAATATTTTAAAAACTAGATTTCAAAGCCATTTGGTAAATACTTTCTCTAACTTTTTTCCAAAATGACTACACTTCCCCTTACAATCTTAGCGCATGTCAATGGCTTAATTCTAAAACTGTCTTCAACTTGTNATGTCCTATAAACTACCATCACTCATTTACTCCATTATCCACTTCATGCAACCTCTCAACTCACAAACCCTCAAGCTTTCTTTCTCTTCCTAGATTGACTGAAAACCTCAGCCTTGAACTATCTCTCTTTCTAAAAATCAACCCACCATTGCCAATAAAAATGTCATCAAGCAAAAGAAAGGAGAGCACTTTAAAGCCAATATCCTGCTGAATTACAAGGACCTCATGTTTACGTGCTCCTACTCCTCAAATGAAGGGAAAAAAAAGTTCATCATTAACAAGTAAAAGGAGTTAGGCTCTATTTGGTCCTTAGAAAATTTGGTAGAAAGAAAAGTTGAAGAAAAAAATGTGAAGGGAAAACAAGTAGAGAAAGTGCGTTTTTTCTCTTGTTTAGATTGAGGAAAAAATACAAGAATTTATATCAGAAATTTGAATGTTGATGAATTATTTGAATCATGATACTGTCGTATAAGTAGTGTAAGGTTGGAAGAGGTTAGGAATTCTTTTGGGAACTTTCCCAAAACTTTCTTCACAATTTTATAAGAAAAATTCTATCACTTATTTCTAATAATTTTTTCACCTAATTTTCCTCCATATTTTTTTTTTTGTGATTTTCTCTAAACCAAGTACAAGAAAAAAGTTACTTTTTCAATTTTTTTTCTTTCCACCAAATTTTCCAAGGTCCAAATGGAGCTTTAGAGTTTGACATTGGTCAAACCCAAGAGGTATACGTTCCTACTTCTATTTCTTTGACTGTGCGAAGTGCCTTTGTAATGGTTCAGGAGCGCAGGGTTTCCTTTCGTATCCTATACAAACACTCTTTCTCTTGTTTGCTCATACTGATTAGTGGCTATTCGATCCAGAGAAGAAATTAAGCAATTAATTGGGGCTGAGGGGTAGTGCATAGAATGGCGGACAGGCCCTCATTCTCTATTTGGATAAATTGATATATAGGAAAATGCTTGCATGTAAAAATTTAGAGTAGGATTTCTTTATTCATCTAAATTCACATTTTCTCGCGTGTTAGATCATATGAATTGTAAGAACTTGTGTAATATGGGGAGTAAGGTTTATCTGAATTCAATGAAGATATTTTATGCAAACTTAAAGAAAGAAGGAACAAAGGAAGTTAAGTTCTATAATACATTTGTAAAACGATCAAATTTAAACTTGTCTTTGGCCACCCTCGACCAAATCTTTCATCTCGAGGTTAACCCTGCTATAATTTCTCAGTGATTGCACCAATGTCTGTCTTAAAAACATTTCAAGGTTCTCCAACACCCTTGAAAACAAAAAGTAACTCTCTTATACCTTGCTATATTGCGAACCAAGACTCCTTCATTATCCTCTTGCAAAGACAGTCTACTCTGGTGGCAGCACCAATATGAGCTCTTCTTATAAACTCCTTTGTTAAGGTTCAACATATCTTAACTAACCTAAAGAAATTTGTCCAAAATTATGCTTAGATATGTGGAGAAAGTCATTGAAGCCTCAACAAATGCTCCTTTAACACATGCAGACCTTCTAACAAAAATATTTGAGTATATTAAGATTTCTTTAGAGAATGAAGAGTTTATAGAGTTTGCAAACATTGTAATTGATCAAGCCATGTTAGAACCCTTCAAGCTTAAGAGGTTCTTTGATGAGCAGTGCCTTTATAAGGATGAAGCACAAGGAGAAAGCACTCCCTTGAAATAGTCAAAGCCTTCCTCTGAACCAAATATGCCTATTTACTCCCTTAAAGCTTTGAACTTTTAAATTTCCAGACTTGCTTCAATGCCAGATCAGTTTGAACATGTTTGACTAAACAGAAGGCTACGAATCTAACTCAATTAGAGGAATGGATAGTTTGAGATTTCTAAATAAGGGACTGTAAGTGGTCGTCTGTGAGCCAATTGAAAATACAATTAAAGGATAACTAAATAAGGACCCTGAAATGCTCTTTGACTATGTTCAAGTTTTGATATAGAAAGTGGATTTGGAAGATGATCTCATGATAGCTAAGAAAGCTCTGATAGTTCTTAGAGGTCCATTTACGGAAGGTTTTCTCGAGGGGAAGAAGGACCCAAAAAATAAAGCAGTAAGGACACTATTGGGGGGAGGGGGGAAGAGAGAGAGGACAAAAGAAAGAAGATAAGAAGAGATATAAAGAATTAAAAGAAAAAGGATGACAAGAATGAGACTTAGACTGGGTTAAGGACTGACCCATAAGTGCAGCTTCCTCCCAGTGCTGCCTAGCTGAAAAGCCTAGTGCAACCAAGCCTCTTCAAGTGCTTCCCTTTGAGGGCTACTCACTTTGCACTTCTATCTATTTAAAAACAATAATTTCTTAATGGTTTTCAAAGTAGTCTTTCAGTTTGTGTGGTATTTTAAAGACAATTTAGTTTGTGTTTTGCAAATTCCAAACAACACTCCACATGTTACCCCTAATTTACACCCCACCTTTTGATGAAAGAAAAGTTAAAGGGGGAGAGAATTTAGGTTGCTTAGCTGCGGTCAGCCTCGTTATGAGTGATCCTTAAAGCAGCAATTTTATTCTCAGGTCAACGCAACTGACTTGATGAACTTATTTTAGGATTCAATGTAATTGGCATTGATACTTTAAACATTATATATATTATAATGATTTAATTATCCTATTTGCATAACTCTTATTGTAACTGCTTGGAGTGCTTATTACTAGCTAATTACATACTTACTTGCTATGAATAAGTATGATGCTCATACTTGTCTAAATGTGGCACCTCATGTTCTTGTATGAAAAGCTTGATGTGATCAGATTCTAGGCTACTAGTTTTCGTATATTTCTTAAGGGGAGCATATTTCTCAAATTATCACATGTCCCCTAATGCTACCTGATAATAGATGTTTCCTTTCATCAATAAGAGGAAAAGACTGAAGAGTCCCCTTATTGTGATGTAACTATATACTTTATATGATCACATGTGTTTTGAGTTTAAGGAACATTTATCATAGTTCAAGGATTACATGATCGTGTTTGAATAGTTGGTTGAATTCTACCTATGTGGTTAAATGATCATAATTGACTATTATATCAAGTTCATTGCGTCACTAACTGCCTCAAGTTTCAATGCTAGAGCTTAGCCTCCTTGCACTCTCACATCCAAGGTCTTAACAAGTGTGTCAGAATCAATCCTTGGTAGAATCAAAAAATTTCTACAACTCGGAATGAGTTTGAAATGCATTTTATGATGCTCTAATCAATTGCATTAATCTAGAATTTAGTTTTCTATTTGTTAAAAAAAAAAATTACATAGTTTTGTGCCCAATTTCTTGATTAGAATACATGGCTCAAACCATTTGTCTAACTTGTTCATCACTTTCTTAATATTTGGCTATGTTACCTACTCCTAAAAATAGTGATCTCCCACATGTGCTAAAATAACTTAAATTATTTTAGATCTAATTAACCAATTATCATACTAATTCCCATATGATCAACGCTCAAAGTAGGATTAACTTTTGGTTACTTAATGGATACAGGAAAAAAGATTTAAATGTATTGCCAAAATCAGTTTACGGATTTAGGGAGTTATGGGTCAGCTTTTCCTAGAATCGAAAGTGCAACCATCAGAGCTTAAAAGAGGCTCAACTACCTTATCAAACAAGGAATGTGATGGTTAGAACATTAAATAAAGGCTAAAACAGCACCCCTCCAAGCCAGAAGAAGCCAACAGAAGATTGAGCAACTACTTTGAAAATGGAAGAATGCTAAGGCACTTGAACCAGCTTGTAGTCATTAGAGAAAATCATCAACAGATTATCCTAGAGGCATCCAATAATAGTATGCTATCTATTTCATGCTTAATCCTTATAAATTGAGACATTTGTTGACAAAGAAGATTGCAACACACGAACAAAGAGACCTTAACTCACATTTGACATATTTATGCGCATATTTGATATTCCTTCTGGGATAAGAGAGCTAGGAGATTGATGCTTATAAGTAAGAGGGTTGATTGAGAGAGTCATCCTTCCTAAGTGGGGATTTAAAAGGAATCACTTCAAGAGATTTTTAAACATTTTGTTCTCAATGTCCTTGATGGATGCTTAGTTGTGTAATCTAGAAAAAATTAATACAAGTTGGTTAAATCCTAAGGACGGTCCTTCGACAGTTACATGGCCCAATCAAGGGGTGAATGTCATGACCGAGCACTAAGTCATTATATTTTGTTTTACTCTTGTTATGCTCAACTTCCTAAATCTGTTTATTCAGCCTCTTTGATTATGTTGTTTAACCTCCTTGAGTCTACTATATTATGTTTTATTTTGTGCTCAAGTTTTTACTTATGATTGTTTGGTGCCATCTTTTTCAATGTCGTCTAGGGTGACTTAGCATACTTGGGACCAACCCTTGCCCATCTCAAGCCTTAAGATCTTTATGTTAATCATGGGAAGAAAAGGGCCTAAAGTAGTGTTTATAGTATGGCCTTATAGGACCTATGTATGGTTGATGCTCATTGATGAATATGAATTCCTTTTTTTATAAAAAAAATTGCTCTTCACATGCTAATGTTCATGCTCTAAAAAAATAAAAAAGATAAAGGAAAAACAACCAAACAATTCTAGCTTATATCCTAGCCCTCCCCATATACTTAAAGGAATTTATACTATTTTTATACCCTAAGATTCTAGAAGTTAATTTGTTTTTATTTGTCTACTTTTCAGCATTAATTTTTATGTACGCTGAGAAATTACCATAATTTTATCCTAGGCCTGGGCCTACCTCGTTGGGTAGACCAAGTTGCTTGTTGACATTATCTAATGTCACATTGTTAAAGATATTATAATTTTGCCATTGCTTGGATTATACTTGTTTTTAATGGCTTTCTAGTTTTATTTGTTTAAATTGGCCTGTATTTCTCAGTGCACAAGTTTAACTTTCATGGCCCAAAATACATAGTAGCACTTCATGGCATTATGAGCTACTAAGATTCAACGCATGCCCAAGTTTAACTTTTATGTGGCTCTTTTTCCTATTTCTCATTCTTTTTCACATGTTTGTTAGTTTGTCACATTATTTTTCTCTTTCTTTTTCGCTAAAAATATATTTTTTTCATTTTTCATTCTCTTTATTGCATTGTTGGCATTTTAATCTGATCATCTACATTTTCTTTGTTTTTCTTCTCTATTTTATAAAATTTATGTTATTTAAGATACAGTCATTCTAAAAAATTATATAATATGACAAAAGAAATAGTTAGACTGCAAAAGGAATATAATGAAAAAGAGGCAGGTATATAAGATAAACAAAGTTTGTGCCAATAAGATATTAGCCNNATAGGTGACAAGGATGGATCTTTAATATCCCAAGATCTCAAGCAATCCACAATGAGCAAAAACCAAGATAGTTCCTTCTTAGAATCTATCTCAAACAATTTCAATATTGAAGCCCAAGAATAAGAACTAAATAGATAATAAAAACTTCTTTGACCAATCCCTCTCATAAAAGCAAATGCCACCAAAGAGAAATTCTAAAGAGAAGACTATTAATTAGCTCTCTAAAGAAGAGCTAAAGATTAAGAATAAGTTTTTATGAGAAAAGGCCTTCTTCCATTTAATTCATCAACTTCTCAAATATGAAAATTACAATGGGAGAATGGGTTTATAAATACCTATACAGATGAAAATTATGTATTACAAGTGAAACAAATAGACTAATAAAAGTCCAACAAATTAAAATTCTAAAGATAATTGCAAGATCTACAAGCCAAAAATTTCTAAATATTTCTCCCATCTTCTAAGAAGTTTCGAGAGAGTTACACATATGCAACGGGAGTGTGACTATTTGAAGTGTCCTTAGTGAATGTGGAATTGCCCCATATAAGAATTTCTAAACATTATAGCTATAAGTCTTCCAAATTAAGCTCAGATTGCTCCAAAACCAAACTTTTTGTGCACAATCCCAATTGTCTTGGTTATTTCTCTGCTAAAGGATATCCAATGCCAATTTTGAGCACAGAGGGGGTAAAACACATATCTTACAAAAGTAACAAAACTTGAACATGGATCAATGGGGAAACCTTAGGCAAGAACCAGAAATCACTCAAAATTCAACAATTATTAGAACGAAAACCAACACTATGGTATTGGGGTTTTCACCATATTAGGGAATGCAAATATAATGATTTACTGAAATTTATTTCATATTCCTAAAGTATACTCGCGTCAATTTCCAAAGAATAATGTAGCATCCAAATTGAACCTACTCAATTTGAAACCTATTGCAAATTGGAGGTTAATGTTAAAATTTTGGCATCATAACCTTGGGGACTTTAGTCGAACTTATGCCAAGATGAAGGTAGGATAAGGAATTGGCATGGGGTTTGTGAAGGTGTTACGGCATGGGGGCGTAATCTTACTATCGCATAAGTCATTGTGCCTTCGAGTTTGTCTAGAAATTTACAATATTGAGCATAGTTTCCACTAAATTTTATAGAAAATACGAAAACATTTTTGAATGCAATTCTTTTTAAAAAAACCCTGCAATGCTGCATGACAATTAACTTGACTCTAAGTAGGTAGCCAATAGTAGGTTTTGGGGGTGAATGTACGACTGATGGTAGAGATTTAAACCCGGCAATCCGCATCCTTCATCCAACAATGGCCTTTGCTAGGGTTATACAATATAATGTAAAATCTAAATAATTCCATACAGGTCTTAAGTTTCATGCAATTATTGATCTTGTAGTGATTTATGCATAAAAAACAAAAACTTTATGTGACTCTTAGATTGAGCCTTGCATGCTAGAAAGCGATAAACTTTTGGTTACCACTAAGGTTTATACATAATTTTACAAGTTGATATAAAGAACTAAATCACCCACGATCACATCATAATGTAACAAAACATTTAAGATAAGCGGGTTATTATTTTGTTTTAAGAACCCTTGGGACTTACCCCAGCAAGAATTTTTTCCTAAAGATTTGACCTTTATTAAGTATGAAGAAGTCTATTCTAAATTTTCTCCGAAGAATTGGTGACTATAGAGGATGAGATTTATTATAGAAATGAATTATAGAGATTTGTTGAGGCAAAGGCCTTAACCCCGAGCAAAAACAATTGCGTAGAGTAAGATCAATCTCTTTTACAAAGGAGAATAAAGGTTAGGGCAAGGTTGGTTACTGTAGCCTACTTAGAAAGAAATTATACCTATCATTTGAAAGAGGAGAGACTCCTTTTATAGTGGTAGAGGTTGAATAAACCCCTCTATGCACTACAAAAAAAGTGAATTTCACCGACAAACATTTAATAACCAAAAAAAGAAAAGAAAAATTCTGGTGGTAAGAGTAAGTATTTGCAATAGACCAAACATTTTATTGGTATTGAAGTTTTGAATTTACAGGAAAGGAAGAGGTCATTATCTCCAATAGACATAAAATGATCTGTTAATGTTTTTCTATATTACTAGCAATCTAGTTTTCTGTTGGTATTATGACAACATTACCAATAGTTATCATCTTCCAAAAACTTATGTTTTTATTATGACGATTTCTTCTATAAATAGTAGATAACTATTAAGAAAAAGTACTATTGATAAAAAAATTAAAGAAAAAAAGTTGAACACTTCTAGTTGTCAAAGACAGACTATTTCACATAAAACCATTCTTCTCATCAATTTCCAATCTGTTCTCTCCTTATCTGCCCTAACCCTTAGAGTTCTCTTAATCCCTTAGTCACTGTTGTTGCTGCTGTTGTTGTTGTTCGCTTCTTCTAATTTGTAGGTGTTTTCCTCAAGTCTCCCTTACAATGTTATCTCAAGTTGTTCAATGTAGTTTTTGTTTATTGTTCAATCTAGCTTCTGATTTTCGCACATATCTGTCTTTGAAGCCCCCTTTTTGGCACCATTGGTCAAAAATGGGAGGTTTGGTGCTAGAAATAGAGGCTAAATGGAATAATAGGAAGACGAACAATGAAGCATAGCGACACAGTCGCCCAAAGCGTAAAAATAGAATTCTCCTTGAACGGTGGTTTATTTCTACATGCTCTATTCGCTTCCTCAGCCTTTCCTCAAGGTATTGTTTTTGTAATTCCCTTACTTTTCCCACTTTATTTTTGTTACATAATTAACCATCACATTGCTACCTGAATATTGAGTGAGTACTCATGCTATGAGTAACAATGGCTATGATCTTAATTGTATAATCCATTCTTTCTTTTTCTTTTTTAGATAATAATGTCATTTGAAGAAAGGAAATATGTTTCCACATATTCTTTCTTCTTTCTTTAACTGTATGAGTTCATATTTGTTTTAATGCTTGGATTTAAAAAATGATAGTTTAGATAATGGAATTATCACCAAATTGGATTTATTATGCCTTATAAGCATGCATTTGATGTGGTAAAATCTTAGCAACTAAGAGCCTGAGTCTCTTTGAATTGTTAATTTGTTATGACACACATTTTAAAAATCTATGATGAAAATGTTGAACTATCTCCTGTTGTAGGTCGCTCACCCTTTGATGTATTCAAGCTTCACTAATGCAAGGATAAGCAAAAGGGAAACAAGAATGCATTTGGGGAGAAGGATGAAAATGGAACCAAAGTAACCAAGAACCAAGATAGAAACAAGTGGACTAGCAAGGGTGATTGAAGACCCACCTTGGTTTGCACACTTGGGCAATCTTCTTTCTTCAACTAAGTTACAGAAGTTAATCACCTTCTTAGTTGAGTTAAGAAGACCTAGAGACCCACTTATGGTTGTCAATACTCAAGATGCAACACTAGGGATTTTGAGAGAGAATGGAGAGAGTTTTCACAACTCAAAGCTTAATTTCATCAAGAAGTGATTACAAGAATTCTTTGGCAGTGTTTTTAAGGCTCTTACATGGCTAACCAAGGCCTCAAAGAGTAGCCAAGAGATAAATGGTACAATTAGGCATCAATTCTAGCCATAGCCTAAGTACTACTAAGTCTAATCCTACTTGTGACACCTCATTAGGACTAATGATGCTCCCAAATGAGTTGTCAAACCCCTAATGCTGCTGGAAATACTCAAGTACAAGTAAAATTGCAGCTAAGGACAAGAGAAAACAAAGAATTACATCACTATGTACTAACTAGCTATGGACCGATCTAAAGGAATTAAAACTGTCCTTTCCGCTGGTTAATAGCAACACAAGGAGGTGCTTCCTGGTCTTTTAAGGTTGATGATTTGATAAATATTTATCTCATCTTTCATGCCCTACAGCTTTAAAAATGTTGGAGTTCAATAGGTCAACCAGTTGGCCTTTGCTTCGGACCTATGCTGGATTTAGACTTGCACTACACAGTCTGAAAGAACTTACTGTTTGACCTAGCAAATGCCCTCCAAATGACTTGAAACTAGTCTTATTGGAAAGATAACATCCTGAACTTAAAGGGGGTGGTCATGGAAGTCACTTATCCCCTCAGTAGCTGGTCCAAAAAGAGTGACAAAATCGGGCCATTTTTCGGTTGAATTGGGCAGCAAGTTGTTGGTATTGTTCATGACGTTTCTGACCGTGGATTGCACTTCTTCATCTTCCTTGCTGGTGCTGGACCCTTAGGAAATAGAGGGGGAAAAGGTTGGAAGGGTTATGAAGATGGTCCCCATCATACTCCCCGATTTGATTGGAGTTTGACCTCAAACTTGGAAGTTCTTCTTCTTCCTCATAACAAGGGCTTAGGTCAGCCATGTTGAAGGTGGAAAAGACTCCATAATCACCTAAAAGGTCCACCTTGTATGCATTTGGACCAATCTTCTCAAGAACTTCAAATGGGCCATCCGACCTTGGCATGAGCTTAGACTTGTGCTTACTCGGGAATCTTTCCTTCCTCAAATGAATCCACACCAAGTCTACGGGTTGAAAATGTACCTCCTTCCTATGCTTGTCGGCATGTGACTTGGCTTGCTCATTGGACTTCTCAATTCATGCCCTCCCTTTAGCATGAAGCTCTTGGATTTCCTTTGCCCTCTTTTCAGCCTCCCAACTAAACTTGATTGGATTTGGAATTGGAACCAAGTCTAAGGGAGTTCTTGGATTGTAACCATACACCACTTGAAAGGGGGAAAGGCTTGTGGTCCTGCTTGGTGTTCAGTTGAAGGAAAACTCGGTATGACATAGCAATTCATCCCACCCTTTGATGCTTCTCTTAACTAGAACCCGAAGCAAGTTCCCAAGGTGCGG
>NCQV01074652.1:13347-23389 GCA_002740545.1 Lophocereus schottii | reverse complement strand
TCCATTGGTATTTTTAGATTTTGTTTAATTTACTGCTTTGTTTATTTTGAATCAAAGTCCAAACTTTTGATTGTGCTTATCCTATTTCAAAGGCATAAAATCAATAGATCAATTAAGTCTCTGTAGGGAACAACCTTCTTATGCATATGGACCCTCACTACTAAAGATTAAAACCACCAAACTAATGAATAAATCAAGAGAAAAGTACAAGAAAAGTATTTTCTTGATTTTTGTGAAAAAATAAACAAAATAAGGTGATATGTCTAAGATAAAGGAAGAATTCCACCACTTAGACTGAATTCTCAAAAGCAACTACTGTTCTGCAATCACCATCTTGGTAAATGCTTTAGAAGACTAGTTGGATGCCAAGTTTCTTCCATCTAATCTCTAAAGAATAAATCACCAAGCTTAAACTTTTAAGAGAATATCCAAAACCACCACCCATGATATGGGATAAAGGTTACAAGATTTAGGAGAGAAAACTTCATAACTTCTACTTCATTAATCATCAATCAAGTCTTAAGTCTAGTCTAAATACAAGTACTCATAAGAGGTTTATAACCATAATCTTAGTGCCCACTTCCCCATGATACAAAATAAGTCAATAGAAACTAAGCACATGTGTGGATTAGTGTGAATCAATAAGATTCAAGCATTAACTAGCCAACAACATTCTAAGACCAATTAACACCTGAAACATTACAAGAATATAGGCTAGTATTGAGTTGTCTAAAATTCATCCTTATCTGTAAGCTTTACAGTTGGACCACGATCTTGACCATTGACTAATGTTTGGCCTTAGTTGATCAATGGTTGACCACATTTTGACTTTCTTGACTAAGGCATGTTTGACTAAAATTGATCAAGCTTAGCTATGTGACTTTGGTCAAAATGATACTTCCTTTGTTTTGATGCTCTTCGCTCCTTCTCATTGAGGCTTGGGCTAAATAAAAATTGATAACAAAAACAAATGACTTTTCTAACACACATCCTTTTGTGCTTTATTTGGGAAAATAACCTGAAAGGTGAGCAAAACTAATCTTAAGCTGGGTTAAGGAGGCTTGTTTTGGGCATTTGAAACTTTAGGGCTTCAATTCACTTATTTCAGACTTGTAACCCAAATTTACCTTGCATTAGATCTAAGAAAGATTTTCCCTCAAATTGTTGTAGTTGAAATCCAAGAATACCTATCTTGAGAACTTCTTGCACCTCTTGAGTTTTAGGAACTCTAAAGTGCCAAGAACTTCTTCTTCTTAAGGACATAGGAAAAGTTGCAGCTCTTATAGACCTTCTTCTCATAATAGTTGAATGCACAAGGTCTAACAATCATTAGCTTGTTGAAAATCCAAATTTATTCATCAAAACTCAAATCAAAAGATGGTTTCTTATTACCTATACGGTCGAATTATAGAGGCTCGCATTCAACAGGTAGATGACAAGCAATTACAATACGCAAAGCTTCAATTTCAAACTTCATTCAAGGGTGATTGAATTAAGGAGTATACGTGGTTCACTTCGTCACGTGTGTGGGAAAAGCTATTCTTGTTCTTGACAAGTTCTAGCTTAGATAATAAAGGTGGTTCTTTGGGCTCTGAAAACATCGACATATGAGCCCTTTAGGTTCTTTAAATTATGTGGGTAGTGTAATAGAAAGAGAACCCTCCGTTAATTGAATCCAGGAAGAGAAAAAAATTTCCCACTGCAGCAATTCTTTTTAGGGAACCACATTTTGTTCAACTAAAAGTAAGGCAAATGATGGCTTGTGCTTACTAGAGCTCACTCATGAATTGTTTTTCTCACTCCCTCACTAGGATTGCTTTTGCTGAGTGGGGGTAAATGAGCCAATGTCAATCCTGGACCTTGACGTTTGAATGTATAGGTATTGGCATGGTCATCATAATTTGCATAATTATCCAACAACCATAGCCTACTAAGAAAATCATGACAAGCATTATTAGGTTATAATTCAAGCATATTTTTAATAGATATTAGCTTATATTATATATTATTTGATCTAATTTACTTTAAGTTATTTATTTTTTAGGTTGAGGATTAACAAAGTGAAGAGGAGAAGGAAAGACACCGAAATGTGAGTTTTATTTATCGATGGACTTTCGAAGTGGAATTATCAAGCCAGTCCGAAAAATAAAGATTTATAAAAAATAATTATTTTTATAATGATTTATTTTTGTACAAGATTACTACTCCTAAATTGAAGATCAATGGGAAGACGTGGAAGAGAAGAAATAATACAAAAAAACCCCCTAGATGAATAATGCTATAAATTCATCAACCTCACAACCACCATCGTCGTCTCCGCATCTCGCCATCTATCACCACCATCATCTCCTGGCCACCTCTTCATCACATTCACCATCTCACCATTAACTTCATGCCTTCATCATAAGGCCTTCCCCTTGATCAACACCATCCTCAGTAGTATCCCCGTCATCATTAGACGCCTTCACCTCATCGCCATCATATAATCTCCTCTTCATCTCTTAGCTGTCATCAACTTCAACCCATCATCATCATAAGTATTATCATAGTACTTTGTTTTCGGTTCTTTTATTTAGTTTAGACTTTTATTGTCCAACATAAAATATTTAGATTTTATTTTAAATGTTTTCATTTTTAATATGTCTGAGTATTTTTTTTTAATACTTCGCATAATCTATTTGCAACCATGCTAAACTAATTATTTTGAAACAAGTTATATGCTTTACTGTCTAGTAGATTTTTATTCCATGATTCTATAATGGTTTGTGGTTATTATTCATGATATTTATGTAAGATTAATTAAAATGCATGCTAATTAGTTTAATATGAATTCATATGATAGTTTAGGACTTACCTACATAAAACCTTTAACCTTTTGAGTATAAGTATCACCCTAATTAATCTTGGATGGCTCAAACCTATTTTATTTAATTAGAAAATCGTTATAGATCTTTGTTAAATCAATTTACTGATAAATAGGTTGCAAGGTGTTAGATGATGTTTTTCTAATGGTTAATGCTGTATTTTGATTAAATTTTTGCCATGGTGTTAGAGTAAAACTAGTAGTGTTTATATTAGGATTGGAACTAAGTAAACCATAATCTAAGAAAAAATGGAGAAAATCTGTTGGTAAGTGTCTTTTACAATTTAACTTATGAAAAATTTAAGTTGTGTGTTAATGATAAATATTAATTTGCATGGTGGATATAGATTATGCTAAGTGTTTTCTTAAGTTTGGTATCTTTGATAATTGGTTGTTTGCTTTTTAGTTGATTTATTAAGTTTCTTAATTTTAACTCTTAAATTTAGAGACTTTAATATCTAATTTCATTCACACCCCGAAATAGTAGTCTTCCATGTGTATCTTAGTAATTTTATTTTGACTATATTTTGAGTCTTAGTGTGGTTTAATTTTTAGATTAATTTTCTATTCTATTCTTACTATTATTTATAGATTTGACAGGAATTAGGTTAAAAATAGTTCCTTTGTGTTCTTGTTTTCCATGTTTTATGCCCTTTTGTGATTTATAATATTCATTTATTTAATTTTGTCATTTTTGAAAATTATTTAATTTTTTAGAATTATTTTGTGAATTTGATACATGTACATTTTTACTTTAATAAATCAGAAAAATAAGTTTTTATTGTTCTTTTACATTTTGAGGGTTGAATTAAGTTAAAAAATTGGGTTTTACAATCTGGTTCATTTTATTATTTATTCTGATATTTTTTAGTGCTGTTTATTAGTTATTTAGTTTGAGATTTTGTTTTGTCTATATTTTCTGTAATTATTTTCTATTTTATTTTTATAAAAAAATAAACATTTTTCTAGGGGTATAATTAAATATTAACTATTTATAGGTTTAGGTTATTTTCTATGAGTTTTTTATATTAATTTTTTGTTTTTATTTTCAAATTGATTTTTAGTGATTATTTTGGCTTTTCATTTTCCAGAACAGAATTAGGTTGATTATTTGGAAACATGACATTTGTCTGTTATTTATCCTGTATTAAATCGACTTCTTAAATTGAAGTTTTGACTTTTAAGCATATTCTCTAAATTTTATGGTCTACCGGGTGAGGATTCTTATCGTCATATTAATGAATTCATTATTAAATGTTCAACCACAAAAGTTAAGCGAGTTACCGAAGATCAAATTAGGTTGAGAGCCTTTCCATTTTCATTCTAGGATGAGGACAAAGATTGGCTACCTTACTTGCCGCTTATAACAGTCACTGCACGGACTCAAGTTTATAAAGCCTTCTTAGAAAATTCTTTCCTGCACCTAAGATTGTAACTGGTAGAAAGGAAAAATGTGGCATTAAAACAAATGATTAGGAAAAATTTTTATGAATATTTGAAAAGAGAATTCATTACCACAAACAGAGTATGTACAACCGTCAGGACAAAGACAGCAAAATCACGCCAGTATTCTATCTATACATTTCCTATAATTGGCATTGTATCTATTGAGGATGAGAATTCAGCATCGGATCTATTCCTTGATGATCTGCACCAGTTGCATCGGGGATATGCTTTGTTTCTGGAAAAGCGCTTTGTTTCTGGCTGTCCAGATATAATATAACACTGCAGCAAAAATTGCATAGGAGATGAGCCTGTGAGGACGCGTAGTTCTAAGATTGGCTAGCAAGTGTAATAACCTATCGATGTCAGTATGCGTGAAAGGGATTGGCCACCAGGCTTGTGTTCCACGCCATACATCCTGAGCATAAGAGCATTCAAACATCAGGTGTAGATCAGTTTCATCTACTTTGTTGCAGAGGTTGCATGCCGTATTAGTTTGGGGATAGAATCTATTAAGCCGGGTTTTCGTAGGCAACCTATGCTGAACAAACACCCATGTTATGAAGGCATGTCGTGGAATGATGCTTCTGGCCCAAATAATGTGATGCTATTTCACCGTCCTGGGCTCTGTTCAGTGCTGAAGTCGCCACAGATAACTGAGGCTGACTGTATAGCATGCGCAGCCTTGGAAGTGCCATGTCCGAGGCACAGAACAACCTACTTTGAACTGCTCCTTAATGTAACAATGTTTTTCCAGTACCAGCTACTGTCATAGGAGGGTTGATAATCCCACCAATCGTGCTCCTTTATATATCGGCTATGCACCCATTTTACCCACAAGACGTTTTTTTTAGTGGAGGTAGCCCAGACAAACTTGGCGATATTTGCCTTGATTCAATATTTTTATGAGATTTTATTGCCTATAGACACAAATACGGTAGATGCCACTAGTAGGGAGGCTTTGGTTAATAAGACTCTAGCTCAACCTAGAAAATTATTTAATATTATGGCCAAAAATACTCAAAAATTTGGAACTATAGGGAATCTCAATTTAGGAAGGTCAATGAGCTCAGTTCAAGTGCATCTATAGAGACCCGGTTATCTCAAGTCACTACTATGTTGAACAAACTCCTCATTAGAGGAGTTCAGAAAGTAGTAGTGTGTAGTATTTGCTATTTAGAAGGGCATCATACTGATGCATGCCTTATACTTCAAGGGGTAGATGTGAATGCTATGTTTTCTAACCAAGACCAAAGAAAGTATGACCCATACTCCAACACTTACAATGAAAGATGGAGAGATCACCCTAACCTTAGGTATGTATTTAGGACCAACCCCCTAAGTTTTGACCAACCACCACGTTTACCATCTGCTCAGGATAGAATAAATTTTCTTATATAGGAAGTCATAAGAAAGATGGATGATCAGAAAAAGGAGAATGACACTAGGCTTCAGAACATAAAAATGACTTTTAAATAGGTCAAAGAGTGGTAAACTGCTAGTGATACCATAGTTACAAGCTTATAGGCCCAAATGCATCATAGATTGCCATCTCAACCTTTCCAGAACCCAAAGAAAAATATGAGTGCCTTCACATTTAGGAGTGGGAAAGAGTTGAAGGAATCTAAGAAGAGTAGTGAGGAAAAGCAAGAAATAGAGGTCAATGAGCCTAAACCAAGCAAGGACTAAGATCCCACCTCTAATGCTAAGGAAATAGGTGAGAATAAGAACGAATCTTAGAAGCCATTACCACTTTTTCTTGATATGTTGAGAAGGATAACTTTGAAGGTATATGAGGCAAACCAAGAGATCTTAGAAACATTTAGGAAGGTAGAGATCAACATCCCTCTCCTAGATGCCATTGAGCAGGTGCCTTGCTATGCTAAGTTCCTTAAAGAGCTGTACTACACAATGTAAATTGAAAGGGACGAAAAATAAGTGTAGGGGAAAATGTGTCTGCTATGTTCCAAAAGAAGCTTCCCCCTAAATGTACGGACCTAGGTGTATTCTCTATTCCTTGTAAAATTGGAAATCTCTGCTTTGATAGAGCCACAATTGATGATGTGAACTAAGTTAAACCGCAAGCGCACGGTGTAGCTATTGCTAGCAACTGGCGAGTACAGGTCGAATTCTTAGGGAATATGTTCTTAGGTTACCTAACTAATTAAGTGGATCGAATCCAGAAAGATGCAAGGCTAAGGTTAAGAGAACAACTAAGAAAACTATCGACAACTAAGGATTAAATTTCAATAGGAGGAGTCTTGAGTCGGGAAATTAATTATAAAATGCCAATTTATTCCTACTAGATATGAGTTTCCTCTTTAGCTTTTCCTATAATGTGACTTATAGGGGGTTGGTCAGCTCTTCAAAAGCAGCCAAACCTCCTTCATGAGGACAAGAGCAATGTAAATCTACAAGCTCTCCTATTTTCATAAGAGCTTCATACATTGGGGTTTGGGTTTTTTTCATATGCCAACGCTAGCTATCCTTCCCTTTACCCACACAAGGCAATAACTCGCCTCTCAATGTAGTTATTTTGCCCACGTATTGGCTAAAATGCTCTTTTGAGCATTTCAGTGAACACTCGATGGGCAAAGGAAAAGCCCTTAGGAAACAAGGAATCAATCCAAAGACTAAATCACACCTAGCTTATTTAGGGCATTCTAGCATCCTAATCCCTAACTCAAGGGGAGAAATTACTCGCTAATCATCATCGTCCAAATCAAATAATCACAAGCAACCAACATGAAATAAACCATAAATAATGATCAAATAACAGAGACATGGAGGAAGAGATGCAAGCTTTAGGTTAAGGTAGTGAGATTAATCTTCAAATCCTTTAATAAAGATCAACAAAACCCAAAATCTCCTTCAGGAAAAAGGCTAAGCCCAAAATATTTGAGAGTATTTTTAACAAGAAAAAATAATATTTGCTCCAAGAATTAGGAAAATCCTACTTATATCTGCAATAGCCGACAGAGGATGAGAATGGCGATTGGTTGCCATTGGAGGCCACGAAGATTTTGTGGGGTGGCAACAGGCCATCACCACCACAACAGGTGGTTGTCTCCACGCTTAGAAAATAGGCTTCACTATAGGAGGCCACGACGGCTATTGTCATGGAGACAAGCACCGGTTGTGGCCATTCTTTCTTGGGTCCTTCACTTGCTTGCTCCTTCTTTACGCTACTGTGGCCAGACTTTATTGGCACTTTGTCTCTTCTTTAGTTATTATCGACCCTTTCTTTAGTGATCAATAAAACATCTGAAAAGAAAGAAAAAGGGCTCAAATGAGGCAATGACTCTTCAGTAGGTCAAATTTGCTCAAATCCTTACTTGATCAAGGGAAACAGAAGGGAAATGAGGCAAAAGAAAACGGCAAATATTGGACAAAAATGAGGTTTATCAAATCCCCATGTTTATCATTGGCTTAACCCTAAGCAAGATTAGCTCAAAAAAATAGACCAATAGGGAAGTTGACCCTATAACACCCTTCTCAGACAAGGTGATAAAAGTCGATCAACCAAACACAATCATACAACCAAAAGAAGTGAAACCAAGATACAGAAGTAAGATGCTCACAAGACCCTTAAAAAGCCACCTTGCCTAGATGCGCATACCAAATTACCAAATACGATTCACAAGTCAAGAGAGGGAGTAACTCAACTGGTGGTAGGCAAGTGCGACCGAGAAGAAAATCGCTTAGGGTTAAGTAAAGCACTCCCCTCAATGTGTTCAGATATGGCCATGGATACTCTCAAAACTCAATCCAATATGCAAACTACCATAGGCTTGGAGTGGCCATCGATTCTCCACTACTCGGGAAAATATGCATAAAACTCGATCAAGAGGACTTTTGAAAAGGTTATAACGGGGCTCTTTCAGTTATGGGTGAAAGGGGGAGAACTTTTAGGATAACTGGAGCTGTTTAGCCTAGGGGCTAGGAGGCAAGAACACTTTCCACAATATTAAAGGGAAGTAAACACCCACTTCGTACCCAAAATTGAAAATCTCAACACAACCCCATACGTGAACACCTAGGGAAGGAGCTGAAATTGGTTCAATATAAGAACACCATGCAAGCACCTCATTTGCAATATCTTCTCTTTCTCTTTTACTTCTTTATTGTTACTTTTCTTGCATTTTTTTCCATCATTTTTCTCCCTTTTTTTTCAAACAAGCCTTGGGAGGAAGTGCTAATGCATGACATGTTAAGAAAAACATTTCTAGCTTTCCCTCCTTTCTTTTTAAGCACATGCCATAATGACAAACTCTATACAATGAAAAGTAAACCCACTTCAATGAAAATTGTTGCTCCACTAACCACTTACCAAAGGGGATGAGGAATATAAATTATTGTTATGGGTGAAATGAATATGGAAGCAACAAAGACGAGTAAGGTACAAAGGGGCTAACAAGGGGTAATTAACATCAATTGGTCGACCTTTTGGACTATGTAGACAAAAAAAGCAAAAAATGCCTCAATCATATCAAATTATGCAAATTATCTAATATAGCGTTGAACAGGGTCAAGCCAAGTTCTAGAGATGCAATCTTAGATGAGTCACACAAGAAAGGAGAGACAACACCACTGCAAGTGAGTGATCTATAGGGGCTGAAAGCCTCATGGGTTAAGTCTCCCCAAATTGCTCCCATTTATCCTAAGAAATGTCCCACTAGTCAAGCTCTGTACAATTAAGTTAAGTGAATCTCGAAGGCAACCAACATGCACACAAGGCTAAGCAACCTCCAAAAGGGGCTTATGACACCACACTTCTTATACCATGGCAGAGCCTCATTTCAATTACATAACTAAGCCAATCGATCTACAATCACACCATGCATTATCATCATAAAAGGGATTTTTTTTTTTGGAAGAAACGAAAGAAAATAACCCTAGATGATCAACATAAAGATTATGAAGAGCAGGTTTAGGAGTGCACCTTGCAAGTTCATTAAGTGTCCTCCTCCATCACATTCCCACTTGACAACCAATAAGATAAGAAGATAGAAAGATAAAATATAAAAAATGCAATGTAATACCTATATGCTCTAAGCTACATGTTTCTACTAATGCATTCCTAGATATGCAATGAGTCAAGATGCAACTAAATGGTGCACTAACCACCTACTATGTACATGCATAACTACCTGTCAACTAAACAATTATCCACCATGAGATCATTAACTACAAGATTCCCCAAACAAAACCTCATAGAAGCCAATGGATGCCAAAACCAACAATTACACTATATGATTCCCCCAAGACACATGAGCTTGCTAGCTCACCCCCATGCTTAGCAATCGCATTCTCCCAAATGTAGTAGTCATTTAAGGAGAACAAAGGGAAGGGAAGGTGAGGGAGACTAATAAAAACATCAGTAGGGGCCCGGGGGGCCGCTAGGCCTCTAATCAGGTGAAGGGTAGGGCCAACCGTAGTGCTCGTAGGCCTAAAAGACATGATGTTCTAAATTTTGTTGTCAACTGTCAATCTCATCTTGCCGACGGAGCATCTTGGCATGATCTTAGGCGTGTTGTTGCTGCCACTCATCAGTGGTGTCCATCCTCATATGGAGGTGAGAAAACTGATCATTGAGGTATTAATAAAGGTGGGCCTCATTGAATCTGGAATGACCTGCGATGCTACGACTCCAGGTCATAGGCTCCTCATGAATCTCCTCATCATGAGGCATCTCCACTATTTTATCTCCACCTTCTCCCCCTTCTTCTTGTTCAG
>NCQV01074651.1:0-14592 GCA_002740545.1 Lophocereus schottii | reverse complement strand
TTGAGCTCACAGTACATAAGATACATTCATATGGTCAATTGACCCTCTAGCAAAGTACAAAGTAGTGTTTTTTTGGTTGGTTTATGTTTGTGTTTCTGGGGAAGGTTTATGCATGCGCGTGTTTTTTAAGGTGCATCACACCGATAAAGATGGTGTATGTTTTATTGTATTTAGGGGCAACTAAGTTAAAAGTTATGAGAAAATTCCAGCAATGAAGAACACGAGCACCAGGTGAGAATAACAACGAAGGACAAGAGTACCTGACAACAATTCCAGATTGACACAAAATCAGAGAACTTCTAACTTTTACAAGTTTTTCTTTCTCCTACTCCTTTTTTTGGTCAACACGGGTGATGATATTCATCTAATTATATTATTAACATCGTGTGCATTTGAATTTATATCAGAAGGGAATATCTATAAATTTCTAAGTAATGCAAATGTGTATGTAAGCGAAGAAAAAGAAATCGAGCTTTAGGAAACAATATGAATTTCTTTTTTTTAAAATTTTTTTGAGCTCACAAGACATAAGATATGTTCATCTGTTCAATTGAATCTCGTAGGCAAAATTTCAACGCAATTTAACATTTATGCAACTGATATAAAGCACTTCAAGTGACTTTAAGTGGTATTAGAATTCAAATTTTCATGCTTTTAAATCTGAAATATTCTTTGGTTAATAGCTTTGTCGACAGTGTCCTTGGTACACTTGTACTCAGGTTGTAGTCACTTATAAATGGTGTACATTCGTTTTTTTATATAAATAATAAGGTCTTGTGGCTCAGTTGGTTAGAGCGTTGGTCTAATAGGCCGGAGGTCACAAGTTTGAACCTCGCCAGGACCGGTTAGATGTTTCTAAACTTTGTAATAGTTGTGGGCTCTCTTTTTCCATTTGGAAGTTATTTTCTTCATCTATTCATTCCTTAAATAACTGTTTATTAATAAATTGATGTTTTATTTTGGATATATAATTTTTTTCTGACTTCATCAGCGACGTACGAAGTTGTGTTCTTTTGGATGGTTTCTACATTTGTTTTTGGGGATTGTTCATGGATGTGTGTGTATTTGTGGGGTGTATCAAACCGTTAAAGATGGTACACGTTTTACTATACTTCTAGGGCATGTATGCTAAAACTTATGGGTAAATTCCAATAATGAAAAGCATGAGCACCAGGTAAGAACAACAATCAAGAACAAGCGTACTCAATAAATATTCTAAATTAACAAAAATTTGAGAACTTGTAGCATTTGCAAGTTTTTCTTTCCCTACTCCTTTTTTGTGGTCAAATTGGGTGATGATGTTTGTCTGATTCCATTATTGACTTCGTGTGCATTAGAATTTATGTTAGCAGAAAATATTTACAAATTTTTAAGCAATGCAAATGTACATGTAAGCAAAGAAAAAGAAATGGAGCTTTAGGCAACAAATGAGAATTTCATTTTTTTTTTCAATTTTTTGATGTCACAAGACATAAGATATGTTCATCTGATCAATTGACTCTCGTAGACGAATTTTCTACGCAGCTTTAAATTAATGCAATTAATATAAGGCACTTCAAATGATTTTAAGTGGTATTAGAATTCAAATTATTAAGTGGTATTAGAATTCAAATTATCCTGTATAGGATTTAAAATATTCTTCAGATAATAATTTTGTTCAAAGAGTCCTTGATGCAATTATATCGGATTGCAGTCACTCACAAACTGTGACTATTTTTTTCATTTAATATGAAGGTCTTGTAGCTCAATTGGTCTGAGCATTGATCTTCTGAGCCGAAGGTTCCAAGTTTGAGCCTCGCTGGGACCAATTACATGTTCGCAAAGTTTGTAATAATTGCAGGCGCTCTTTTTCCATTTTGAAGTTATTTTCTCTGTTTATTTATTTTTTAATAATTTTTTGTTCATAAATTGAGGATCTGGTTTCGATATATTTGTTTTACTTCAGTAGCAAAGTACGAAGTTGTGTTCTTTTGCATGGTTTATGCTTGTGTTTTGGGGGTGGTTTATGCACAGGTGTGTATTTTTAGTGTATGTCACAGCGATAAAGATGAATAATGTTTTATTGTATTTCAGGAGCATCTATGTAAAAAGTTATGAGAACATTCCAACAATGAAGAACACGAGCACCAGCAAAGAACAACAGGGGACGACAAGAGCACTCGATAACAATTATAAATTGACAAAAATCTAAGAACTTGCAACATTTGACAGTTTCACTTTATCCGAGTCCTTTTTTTGGCCAACTTGGGGGATGATATTCATCTAATTATATTATTAACTTAGCGCGCATTTGAATTCATATTTGAAGAAAATTTCTATAAATTTCTAAGCAGTACAAACGGATAGGGAAGCAAAGAAAACGAAAATGAGTTTTCAAGGAAACAATGTGAGTTTCGCATTTTTTGAAATTTTTTGAGCTCACAATACATACGATACATTCATATGGTCAATTGGCCCTCGTAGGCGAATTTTCTACGCAGCTTAAAGTTAATGCAGGTGAGAACAACAAACAAGAATGCTCGATAACAATTCTAAATTAACAAAAACCTGAGAAATTGCAACATTCGCAAGTTTTTCTTTCCCATGCTTGTTTTTGTGTTCAATTTGGTTGATGGTATTTATCTAATTATATTGTTGACTTTGTGTGCATTTGGATTTATGTTGGAAGAAAATATATAAATTTCTAAGCGATGCAAACGTACATGTGAGCAAAGGAAAAGAAATCGAGCTTTAGCCAACAATGTAAATTTCATTTTTTAAAAGTTTTTGATCTCACAAGACATAAGATATATAAGTTCATATGGTGAATAGACTCTCGTAGGCGAATTCGCTGCGCAACTTAAACTTATTGCAATTAGTATAAGGCACTTTCCAAAGATTTTAAGTGGTAATAGAATTCAAATTGCCCTATACATGGATTTAACGTAATCTTTAGTCAATGGTTTTGTTGATAGAGTCCTTCATAAAGTTTACTCGGATTGTAGTCACTAACAAATTGTGTCTATTCTTTTTTTCTTTAATATCAAAGTCTCGTATCGCGATTGGTCATAGCGTTGATCTTATGAGTCGAAGGTGCCAAGTTCGAGCCTTGCCGCACGCTCTTTTTCCATTTTGAAGATATTTTAAGTGTTATTAGAATTCAAATTATCCTGTACATGGATTTGAAGTAATCTTCAGTTGATAATTCTATTCAAAAGAGTTCTTGATGTAATTGTATTGGATTGGAGTCACTTACAAACTGACAAACTGTAACAAAAAAAGGGCAGCCCGGTGCACAAGCATTCTGCATTCACGCAGGGTCCGGGGAAAGGCTGCATCCCAAGGGGTGACAACTGACAAACTGTGACCACTCTTTTTTTATTTATTATGAAGGTCTTGTAGCTCAATTGGTCTAAGCGTTGATCTTGTGAGCCGAAGGTCGCAAGTTTTAGCCTCACTGGGACCAATTAAATGTTTACGAAGTTTGTAGTAGTTGCGGCAACTCTTTTTCGATTTTGAATTTATTTTCTCTTTTTATTTATTTTTTAATAATTTTTTGCTCATAAATTGAGGATTTGGTTTAGATATGTTTGTTTTACTTCATTAGCAAAGTACGAAGTTGTGTTTTTTTGATGGTTTATGCTTTGTGTTTTTAGGGCCGATTTATGCACGGGTGTGTATTTTTAGTGTGTATCAGGGCGATAAAGATTGTTTATGTTTTATTGTACTTCAAGGGCATGTATGTAAAAAGTTATGAGAACATTCCAACCATGAAGAACATGAGCACCAGCTGAGAACAACAGTGGATGACAAGAGCACTCGATAACAATTATAAATTGATAAAAATTGAAGAACTTGCAACATTTGAATGTTTTGCTTTCTCCGAATCCTTTTTTTGGTCAATTTGGGGGATGATATTTATCTAATTATATTATTAACTTTGTGCTTCGAATTTAGATTAGAAGAATATTTCTATGAATTTCTAAGCAATACTAATGGACCGGTAAGCAGAGAAAAAGAAACCGAGCTTTAGGAAACAATATGAATTTCATTTTTTTTTTAAATTTTTTGATCTCACAAGACATAAGATACGTTCATATGGTCAATTGCCCCTCGTAGGCGAATTTTCTGCGCAGCTTAAAGCTAATGCAGGTGAGAAAAACAATCAAGAATGCTCGATAACAATTCTAAATTAACAAAAATTTGAGAACTTGCAACATTCGTAAGTTTTTCTTTGCCGTGCTCGTTTTTGTGTTCAACTTGGGTGATGATATTTATCTAATTACATTATTAACTTTGTGTGCATTTGAATTTACAATGGAAGAAAATATATATATATTTCTAGGCAATGCAAACATACATGTGAGGAAAGAAAAAGAAATTGAGCTTTAGCCAACAATGTCAATTTCATTTTTTTTTTTAAGTTTTTAATCTCACAATACGTAATATATGTAACTTCATATGGTCAATTGACTCTCGCAGGTGAATTCTCCATGCAGCTTAAAATTATTGCAATTAGTGTAAGGCACTTCAGGAGATTTTAAGTGGTAATAGAATTCAAATTATCCCATGCACGGACTTAAAATAATCTTTAGTCAATAGTTTTGTTGACAGAGTCCTTTATAGACTTTTCTCGCGTTGTAGCCACTGACAAATTGTGTCTATTCTTTTTTTCTTTAATATGGAGGTTTCGTATCTCGATTGGTCAGAGTGTTGATCTTATGAGTCGAAGGTCCGAAGTTCGAGCCTTGCTGCAAACAGTTAAATGTTTGCAAATTTCGTAATTGTTGTGAATGCTTTTTTTCTATTTTGAAGATAGTTTCTCTGATTATTTATTTTTTAATAACTTTTTGTTAATAAATTGATGATTTGATTTAGATCTATTTTTTTTTTTTACTTCATTAGCAAAGTACAAAGTAGTGTTTTCTTGGTTGGTTTGTGCTTGTGTTTCGGGGGAAGGTTTATGCATGCGTGTGTTTTTTTAGGGTGTATCACACCGATAAAAATGGTGTATGTTTTATTGTCTTTAGGGGCGAGTAACTAGAAAGTTATGAGAAAATTCCAACAATGAAGAACACGAGCACCAGGTGAGAACAACAATGAATGACAAGAACACTTGATAACAATTCCAAATTGACACAAAATCAGAGAACTTCCAACATTTACAAGTTTTTCTTTCTCCTACTCCTTTTTTTGGTCAGCATGGGTGATGATATTCATCTAATTATATTATTAACAATGTGTGCATTTGAATTTATATTAGAAGGGAATATCTATAAATTTCTAAGTAATACAAATGTGTATGTAAGCGAAGAAAAACAAATTGAGCTTTAGGAAACAATATGAATTTCATTTTTTTAAAATTTTTTTTGATCTCACAAGACAGAAGATATGCTCATTTGGTCAATTGAATCTCATAGGCAAAATTTCAACGCAGCTTAACGTTAACGTAATTAATATAAAGCACTTCAAGCGACTTTAAGTGGTATTAGAATTCAAATTTTCATGTATTTAGATTTGAAATATTCTTTGGTTAATAGCTTTGTCGACATTGTCCTTGGTATACTTGTACTCAGGTTGTAGTCACTTACAAATGTTGTACATTCGTTTTTGTTTATAAATAATAAGGTCTTGTAGCTTAGTTGGTTAGATCGTTGGTCTTATGAGCCAAAGGTCACAAGTTCGGGCCTCGCCAGGACCAGTTAGATGTTTTCAAACTTTGTAATAGTTCTGGGCTCTCCTTTTCCATTTGGAAGTTATTTTCTCTATCTGTTCATTCCTTAGATAATTGTTTATTAATAAATTGATGTTTTGTTTTGGATATATAATTTTTTTTCTGACTTCATTAGCGACGTACGAAATTGTGTTCTTTTGGATGGTTTCTGCATTTGTTTCTGGGGGTTGTTTATGGATGTGTGTGCATTTGTGGGGTGTTTCAAACCAATAAAGATGGTGCACATTTTATTGTATTTTTGGGGCATGTATGCAAAAACTTATGGGTAAATTCCAACAATGAAAAACATGAGCACTAGGTAAGAACAACAATCAAGAACAAGAGCACTCGATAAATATTCTAAATTAACAAAAATTTGAGAACCTGTAGCATTTGCAAGTTTTTCTTTCCCTACTCCTTTTTTTGGTCGAATTGGGTGATGATGTTTGTCTAATTCCATTATTAACTTCGTGTGCATTAGAATTTATGTTAGAAGAAAATATCTATAAATTTCTAAGCAACGCAAATGTACATGTAAGCAAAGAAAAAGAAATGGAGCTTTAGGCAACAAATGTGAATTTCGTTTTTTTTTTAAATTTTTGATGTCACAACACATAAGATATGTTCATCTGGTCAATTGACTCTCGCAGGCGAATTTTCTATGCAGCTTTAAATTAATGCAATTAATATAAGGCACTTAAGATGATTTTAAGTGGTATTAGAATTCAAATTATCCTGTACAGGATTTAAAATAATCTTCAGTTAATAATTTTATTCGAAGAGTCCTTGATGTAAATATATCGGATTGCAGTCACTCACAAACTGTGGCTACTCTTTTTTTATTTAATATGAAGCTCTTGTAGCTCAATTGGTCTAAGCATTAATCTTATGAGTCGAAGGTCCCAAGTTTGAGCCTTGCTGGGACCAATTACATGTTTGCAAAGATTGTAATAATTGCAGGCGCTGCTTTTCCATTTTGAAGTTATTTTCTTTGTTTATTTATTTTTTAATAATTTTTTGTTCATAAATTGAGGATTTGGTTTAGCTAAGTATGAAGTTGTGTTCTTTTGGATGGTTTATGCTTGTGTTTTGGGGGTGGTTTATACATGGGTATGTATTTTTAGGGTGTATCACGACGATAAAGATGATTTATGTTTTATTGTATTTCAGGGGCATGTATGTAAAAAGTTATGAGAACATTCCAACAATGAAGAACACGAGCACCAACTGAGAACAACAGTGGATGACAAGAGCACTCGATAACAATTATAAATTGACAAAAATATAAGAACTTGCAACATTTGACAGTTTTGCTTTCTTCGAGTCCTTTTTTGGGTCAACTTGGGGGATGATATTCATCTAATTATATTATTACCTTTGCACACATTTGAATTCATATTAGAAGAAAATTTCTATAAATTTCTAAGTAGTACAAACGGATAGGGAAGCAAAGAAAAAGAATACGAGTTTTAGGAAACAATATGAGTTTCATTTTTTTGGAAATTTTTTGATTTCACAATACATAAGATACATTCATATGCTCAATTGACCCTCATAAGCGAATTTTCTACGCAGCTTAAAGTTAATACAGGTGAGAACAACAATCAAGAATGCTCGATAGCAATTCTAAATTAACAAAAATCTGAGAACTTGCAACATTCGCAAGTTTTTCTTTCCTGTGCTCGTTTTTGTGTTCAATTTGGTTGATGATATTTATCTAATTATATTATTAACTTTATGTGCATTTGAATTTATGTTCGAAGAAAATATATATAAATTTCTAAGCAATGCAAACATACATGTGAGCAAAGAAAAAGAAATCGAGCTTTAGCCAACGATGTAAACTTCATTTTTTTTTTAAAGTTTTTGATCTCACAAGACATAAGATATATAAGTTCATATGGTCAATTGACCCTCATAGGCGAATTCGCCGCGCAACTTAAACTTATTGCAATTAGTATAAGGCACTTTCCAGATATTTTAAGTGGTAATAGAATTCAAATTATCCTATGCATGGGTTTAACATAATGTTTAGTCAATAGTTTTGTTGATAGAGTCCTTTATAAACTTTACTCGGATTGTAGTCACTAACATGTTATGTCTATTCTTTTTTTCTTTAATAGGAAAGTCTTGTATCTCGATTGGCCATAGCGTTGATCTTATGAGTCGAAGGTGCCAAGTTCGAGCCTCGCTGGAAACAATTTTTTTTTTTCTTCGTTAGCATAGTACAATGTCGCGTCCTTTTGGATGGTTTGCGCTTGTGTTTCTGGGGAAGGTTTACGCATGTGTGTGTATTTTTGGCGTGTATTGCACCGATAAAGATGGTGTATGCTTTATTGTATTTCAGGAGCATGTAAGTAAAAAGTTATGAGAAAATTCCTGCAATGAAGAACACGAGCCCCTAGTGAGAATGACAATGAACAGTAAGAGCACGTGATAACAATTCCAAATTGATAAAAATCAGAGAACTTGCAACATTTACAAGTTATTCTTTCTCCTACTCCTTTTTTTGGTCAACTTAGATGATGTCATTCATCTGATTATATTATCAATTTCGTGTGCATTTGAATTTATATTGGAAGAGAATGTCTACAAATTTCTATGTAATACAAATGTGTATGTAAGCGAACAAAAAGAAATCAAGCTTTAGGAAACAATATAAATTTTTTTTTTAATTATTTGATCTCACAAGACATAAGATATGTTCAGATGGTCAATTGATTCTCGTAGACAAATTTTCAACGCAGCTGAACATTAATGAAATTAATATAAAGCCCTTCAGGTGACTTTACGTGGTATAGAATTCAAATTATCATGTATTTAGATCTGAAATAATCTTTGGTAATAGTTCTATTGACGGTGTCCTTGGTATACTTGTATTCTGGTTGTAGTCACTCACAAATTGTGTATATTCATTTTTTTATATAAATATTAAGGTCTTGTAGCCTAGTTAGTTAGAGCATTGGTCTTATGAGCCGAAGGTTGTGAGTTTGAGCCTTGCTAGGGCTAGATAGATGTCTCTAAACTTTGTAATAGTTGTGGACTCTCGTTTTCAATTTTGAAGTTACTTTCTCTATCTATTCATTCTTTTAATAATTTTTCGTTAATAAATTGATGGTTTGTTTTAGATATATAATTTTTTTCTGACTTCATTAGCGACGTACGAAGTTGTGATCTTTTGGATGGTTTATGCATTTGTTTTTGGGGACTGTTCATGCATGTGTGTGTATTTGTGGGGTGTATCACAACGATAAGGATGGTACACGTTTTATTGTTATTAGGTGATAATTTGTCATATTTTACGTGCCTCTTTCGCCTAATTTTAGCTTGTATTATAATATAATCTTTAGGGTTTTCACTTGTTTTATTTACTTCTGTAGGTAATAACCTCAATCGACCAAAAACCTAGTGAAAAGGAGCGAAGACGGATAAGAAGAGCAAAAGAAGGCAAGAAGTAACGACAGGAGGCCGCGCCACCATGCCAGAGATGTGGCATGGTGGGGCGTGCTGCCTGGCATGGTCGTGTCGCCTCCCCGCCGCTTGCTCGCCTGATTTCTATTTAAGCCCCTTTTGGGCGTTTTTGTTCAGAATGCCCCGAGCTCTCTCTGGCGATTTTTAGGCTAGGTTTTAGGTTAGTTTATCAAATAAAAACCTCAATAGGAGGATTAGCTTGGGTTTGAATATTGTAATCTTGTATTCAAGCTTTGGATTTCAAGTTCCTTCTATCAATCAAGACTCAGTTTTCTTTTCTTTTCTCTCTCTTTTTTATATGTTGTTCATGTTTATGTTTTGCTAGTTTAATTCTTCCATTTGAATTGTTCAGTTTAAATGTTTAGTTTTCAATGCTAATTCATGTTTACTCAGTTTGATTAGATTAGATTTTCATTCTATTCCCCCTCTTGTTCATGTTTGCCCTCTTCTTTGCTAGTTTAGGTTTAGTTTGGGTTTTTGTGTTTTGTGATGTTTAGTAGTTAGATTGTGCTGCTTTGGTTTTGATTAGCCTATTGATGGCTAATTGATTGTTGTTAGGCCTTTAACCATTTTGTTTGTACTAGAATTTAGAGTTTTTTTCCATGCCCGCCAAGTGTTCGATGAAATGCTTGAAAGAGCCTTCATCCGTGTTTTAGGGACATTCAACTTGTGCTGAGAGGTGAGGCTGATTGTCCAGTATGGGTAGCAAGAATAGCTAGGATTCGAACATGAAAATCATCTCGGTCACTAGCTAGGTCAAGGGTCGTTAATCTTGTATTTTAATTACGCTAATCCCATAAAAATAGGAGGTTAAAGCAATTCGACTAGTCATGACCCTTGAGAGAGGGCTTGGGTGGTCTTTAATGATGCAATCGATCATCTCTAAATACTAGCATGACATGGGAAGGTTAAGGTTTGACTTGATTAGTTGGTTTATCTCAGATTAAATTATAATTGAAGTCTTTGTTTTTGTTTTAGTAGTTTAGTTCTATTTTCTATCCCTTCTGTTTTGCCTAGCTTGAGACGCTTTAATTAGTTATGGTACTTGAAAACCCAACTCCATGCGGACGGCACCACGAGTACTCAACGATGCACCTTGCACTTGGGGTTTATAAATATTAAAACTTTTTTTTCCCTAACAATTGTATTTCTGGGGCATGTACACAAGAAGGTATGAGAAAATTCCAACCATGAAAAACATGAGCACTA
The DNA here is from genome assembly GCA_002740545.1 of Lophocereus schottii. Lineage (NCBI taxonomy): Eukaryota > Viridiplantae > Streptophyta > Magnoliopsida > Caryophyllales > Cactaceae > Lophocereus > Lophocereus schottii. Next base: position 4,220 of record NCQV01074651.1, on the reverse strand, counting down.
GGTGAGCACAACTGTCAAGAACAAGAGCACTCGATAAGTATTCTAAATTAACAAAAATATGAGAACTTGCAACATCTACAAGTTTTTCTTTCCCTCCTTTTTGTGGTCAAATTGGGTGATGATATTTATCTAATTCTATTATTAACTTTGTGTGCAATGGAATTTATATTAGGAGAAAATATCTGTAAATTTCTAAGCAATGCAACCGTACATGTAAGCAAAGAAAAAGAAATCTTAGCTTTACGCAACAAATGTGAATTTTGTTTTTCTAAATTTTTTGATGTCACAACATATAAGATATGGTCATATGGTCAATTGACTCTCGTACGCGAATTTTCCATGCAGATTAAAATTAATGCAATTAATATAAGGCACTTCAGATAATTTTTGGTGGTATTAGAATTCAAATTATCCTAACATGGATTTAAAATAATCTTTAGTTAATAGTTCTATTGAAAGAGTCCTTGATGTACTTGTATCGGATTGCAGTCAGTCATAAATTGTGTCTATTCTTTTTTTATTTAATATGAAGGTCTTGCAGCTCAATTGGTCTGAGCATTAATCTTATGAGCCGAAGGTGCCAAGTTCAAGCCTTGCTGGGACCTATTAAATGTTTGCAAAGCTTGTAACAGTTGTGGGAGCTCTTTTTCCATTTTGAAGTGACTTTCTCTATTTATTTATTTTTTTAAAATTTTTTGTTCGTAAATTCATGATTTGGTTTAGATATATTATTATAACCTTATTAGCAAAGTACAAAGTTGTGTTCTTTTAGATGGTTTATGCTTGTGTTCTTAGGGATGGTTTATGCATGTCTATGTATTTTTAGGGTGTATCACAGCAATAAAATGGTTTATATTTTATTGTATTTCTGAGGCATGTTTGTAAAAAGTTATGAGAAAATTCCCACAATGAAAAACACGAGCACTAGGTGCGAACAACAATGGATGACAAGAGCACTCAATAACAATTATAAATTGATACAAATCTGAGTACTTGCAACATTTGAAAGTTTCGCTTCCCCCTAGCCATTTTTTCGGTCAACTTGGGGGGTGAAATTCATCCAATTATATGATTAACTTTGTGCGCACTTGAATTTTTATCAGAAGAAAATTTCTATAAATTTCTAAGTAATGCAAATGTACAGGTAGGTAAAGAAAAGGAAATCAAGCTTTAGGAAACAATATGAATTTCGTTTTTTTTTTTTATTTTTTGATCTCACGAGACATAAGATACGTTTATGTGGTCAATTGACCCTCGTAGGTGAATTTTCTACCCAGCTTGAAGCTAATGCAGGTGAGAACAACAATCAAGGACACTCGATAACAATTCGAAATTAAGAAAAATATGAGAACTTGTAACATTTCCAAGTTTTTCTTTCCCTTTCTCGTTTTTGTGGGCAATTTAGTTGATGATATTTATCCAATTATATTATCAACTTTGTGGGCATTTGAATTTATGTTGGAAGAAATATATATAAATTTCTAAGCAATGCAAAAGTACATGTGAGCAAACATAAAGGAATCGAGCTTTAGCAAACAATGTCAACTTCTTTTTTTTAAAAGTTTTGGATCTCACAAGATATGAGATATATAAGTTCATATGGTCAATTGACTCTCGTAGGCGAATTCGCTTTGCAGCTTAAAATTAATGCAATTAGTATAAGGCACTTCAGGAGATTTTAAGTGGTATTAGAATTCAAATTATCTTGTACAGGGATTTAACATAATCTTTAGTCATTAGTTTTGTTGACAGAGTCCTTGATAGACTTTTGTTGGATTGTAGTCACGCACAAATCGTGTCCATTCTTTTTTTCTTTAATATGAAGGTCTGGTAGCTCAATTGGTCCAAACATTGATCTTATGAGTCGAAGGTCCCAAGTTGGAGCCTTGCCGGAAACAATTAAATGTTTGCAAAGTTCGCAATAGTTGTGGGCGCTCTTTTTCCATTTTGAAGATAGTTTCTTTGATTATTTATTTTTTAATAATTTTTTGTTCATAAATTGATGATTTGATTTAGAATTTTTTTTTTACTTCATTACCAAAGTACAAAGTTGTATTCTTTTGAATGGTTTATGCTTGTGTTTCTGGGGAAGGTTTATGCATGTGTGTGTATTTTTGGGGTGTATCACAGCGATAAAGATGGTGTATGGTTTATTGTATTTCAAGGGCGCGTGAGTAAAAAGTTATAAGAAACTTCGAACACTGAAGAGCACGAGCACCTAGTGAGAATGACAATGAACGATAATAGCACGTGATAACAATTCCAAATTGACAAAAATCAGAGAACTTGCAACATTTACAAGTTATTCTTTCTCCTACTCCTTTTTTTTGTCAACTTGGATGATGTTATTCATCTAATTATATTATTAACTTCGTGTTCATTTGAATTTATATTGGAAGAGAATGTCTCTAAATTTGTAAGTAACACAAATGTGTATGTAGGTGAACAAAAAGAAATTGAGCTTTAGGAGACAATATGAATTTTGTATTTTTTAATTTTTTGATCATACAAGACATAAGTTATGTTCATATGGTCAATTGACTATCGTAGGCAAATTTTCAATGCAGCTCAACGTTAATGCAATCAATATAAAGCACTTCAGGTGACTTTAAGAGGTATTAGAACTCAAATTATCATGTATTTAGATCTAAAATAATCTTTGGTTGATAGTTTTGTTGACAGTGTCCTTGGTATACTTGTATTCAGGTGGTAGTCACTCACAAATTGTGTACATTCAGTTTTTTTATATAAATACTAAGTTCTTGTAGCTCATTGGTTAGAGCGTTGGTCTTATGAGTCGAAGGTTGCGAGTTTGAGTCTCGCTAGGACCAGCTAGATGTTTATAAACTTTGTAGTTGTTGTGGGCTCTCTTTTTCCATTTTGAAGTTATTTTCACTATCTATTAATTCTTTTAATAACCTTTCGTTAATGAATTGTTGGTTTGTTTTAGATATCATTTTTTTTCTAGCTTCATTAGCGACATACGAAGTTGTGTTCTTTTGGATGCTTTATGCATTTGTTTCTGGGAATTGTTTATGGATGTGTGTGTATTTGTGGGGTGTATCACAACGATAAATACGGTACACATTTTATTGTATTTCTGTGGCATGTACGCAAGAAGTTATGAGAAAATTCCAACAATAAAAAACATGAGCACCAGGTGAGAACAACTGTCAAGAACAAGAGCACTTAATAAATATTCTAAATTAACAAAAATCAGAGAACTTGCAACATTCGCAAGTTTTTCTTTCCCTGGTCCTTTTTATGGTCAAATTGGGTGGTGATGTTTTTCTAATTCTATTATTAACTTTGTGTGCATTAGAATTTATGTTAGGAGAAAATATCTATAAAATTTCTAAGCAATGCAAACATACATATAAGCAAAGAAAAAGAAATTGAGCTTTAGGCAACAAATGTGAATTTTGTTTTTTTAAATTTTTGATGTCGCAAGACATTAGATATGTTTATATGGTCAATTCACTCTCGTATGCGAAGTTTCTACATAGCTTAATATTAATGCAATTAATATAAGGCACTTCAGATAATTTTAAGTGGTATTAGAATTCAAATTATCCAATACATGGATTTAAAATAATCTTTAGCTAATAGTTCTGTTGAAAGGGTCCTGGATGTACTTGTATCGGATTGCAGTCAATCATAAATTGTGTCCATTCTTTTTTATTTAATATGAAGGTCTTGTAGCTTAATTTGTCTGAGCATTGATCTTATGAGCTGAAGGTCCCAGGTTCGAGCCTCGCTAGGATCAATTAAATGTTTGCAATGTTTGTAATAGTTGTGGGCGCTCTTTTTCCATTTTGAAGTTATTTTCTCTGTGATGAACCTCTATTTTGTACTATTTTTAGCCCCTATTTGACCCATTTCCTCCCCCGTTTTCACGTTTAGTTGTGTTAAGGAAGGGTCAAATCGATCTCCTTTTGCATACTTTTAACTCATATAACATCTTTCGATATTTTCAGGAACTTTATTGAAAAAACAGAAAGATGAACAGTATTTAGCAGAAAGGAGTGCCAAGAAGGCGGGAAAAGCTACGAAAAAGCGTTGCACGGAAGCCCGGAGAATCGAACACATGCGACAGGGCAAACCGCGACAACCCGACCAACCCGAACCAGCCGCCACGTGGCACGACGTCGCTGCTTCGGCTTGTCGGTGTTGGGCGTTCCAGAAGTTTGGCACGGTGGTGCCGTGCCGTCTGGCACGAC
>NCQV01074641.1:0-10007 GCA_002740545.1 Lophocereus schottii | reverse complement strand
TTTTTGCTTCAATTTCCCGTCCTTCCTTGATTCCTTCTGCTTTGATTTCTTATCCTTACTTGTGTCATCTAACTTTGATTTCCTCCCCTCCTTTATTTCTCTTTTTGCCTCTGAATAAATGCTTCCATGAATACTGTTGACGGGAAGGTCTTGAGTAGAGCCTGGTTTACCAGACCCGCTATTGTTCTCCATTTGCATAAATGAAATCAGGCTATCATTGAGAGGTGAGAGCAATACATCATTGAAAAGAGGAGGTGATGTCATAATCTGCTACAGTAGAACAGCAATGTTAGCAAATGCATCATGAAACACCTATTGGAGAGTTTAGAGAAACAATATGAAAGTCATAAGTTCACCTCAACAATACAGGAAGGAGATTCTTCGGTGGATTCTTGCATGCCGCGTGAAGTCCTGTGATACTGTGCAGGACTACCATCTGGGGATGAAGAAGGGGACATATCAAGACCGAGGCCACTATAAAGAGCAGAATTATCATGAGAGACATTCTCAGATGTCATTTTGACCCGGAATTTCAGCGATGACTGATCAGCATGATGTACGAATGGCTTCTTTTGTTGGTCATTAAACGAACCCTCTCCTGGCCTCTGAAGCTTGGATTGCTTGTCCGTCAAAGGCAAACCCGATTCAGATGGTGCTTGCATGCTTTGGTCATTTGAGGAAAGTCCAGCTCTCACTGGAAGGGAATGATTTGCAACAGCACTAGGGTTCTGATGTAAACGCTGCAACCAAGGATTTGCAAAGAGAGGTTAATAGCGCAAGAAACACATGGACTGTTGCCATATTAGGATAAATGTGAAGAATGGCCAATTATTGCAGTACAGTATACATCTGATGATGGATTCTGAGGGGACTTTGAACTAACGTGGCTTTGGGTTGTTGGATTGGACAAAATAGGAGGAAAGCGCTGGTGCATTGGTAGAAAGGATCCATAGTCTCCCAATCTTGCACCTGCCAATGTCATAGAATATCTGTAAGATTACTCGGAACTATAAACATCAATGAAAAACTTGATTTTGTGGTGTGCAAACTCACCCAGATTCTCAGCAGAAAGCCCACCCATGAAATCTTTTTGATAGTGTCCCAATACATTTTCAATCTTTTTATCCTACAAAAGTCCAAGTGCCTAATATCAGCACGACTTTCAAACATACAGTAATCAAACAGATGGAAGCGCCATTAGCAAGCAACTTGCCAATCATGCGATAGAACAAGGGAATCAGACAAAACAAATAAATGAAGAAACCCAAAGAAAAGGCTTAATGAAATACTAGGTCTTCTACACATGTACAACACGGGTAAGCCAAAGAGGTGTCACACAAGTTTCCTAATGTGTTAAAATAGCGTTCTTGCCTCTAAATACAGAGCCAAGGATAAAGTTACAAGACCAACCTCAAAACCTATCAGCAAATATGAGTCCCGAGCGCAACACGAGAAAATTAAATCCTTCCTAATTCTCACCACAACTTCAAAGCCTTTACCAATCTTTGATAAAGTAAAATATGATAAACACAATATTCTCTAAAAATCAAGGTTTCTGATAGGAACAAAGAACAAAAATTCATGCAAAGCCAAGAAGAGAAACGTGAATATGACAATCAAATCACGCAGAACTTCGGTGTTTGCCAAGCTGCAGGAGGTATCGCATTGCCTGTCTCCCACAATTCCCATCAAAGTAAGAAAAGAAAACTCAGCAGTCAAGTAACTTCAGCACATATGCATTGAAATTTAGTTCATCAGAGTTTGGTGCACTGTCGAATGGGAACACAACCTTTCTCATCAGTAGGGTATTACAATCTACAGATCAGCAGCATCCCAGTATCCAATACAAAACAAAAACTGAGGGGTGTGGTATGCAGAAAACTATTTGGCCTGGGCAAAGATTTTAAAAGCACAAAACCAACCATGCTAGAGATATTCATCAGCAAAGTAACACCAGGGGATCACTTGGATACTCAGATTTTTTTTTACTGTGGAAGAGCTGGCATACATTAAACATAGATATAATACTCTACCAATGCCATAAGCATCCAAATACAGCAACTCCATCTGACTAAGCTAAATGGAGCTGCTTTTGGCAGAGAAGAGGAAGCCCATGATTTCCCAGGTTTGCTACTGGATGAACTCTACCAACCTAAGAGACACCATTAAGACTACAAATTTAGACCAACAGAGAAGTAGCAGAACATTGCATAATTAGCACAAGGTATTGTTAAGTGCACATCATTTTTGCCAAAGCTGTTTAACAGGACAACAGGAACTTAGATTGCGGCCATCTATGCTTTCCCTGCCATTCTCAGAGCACATATGATGAAACTTCTTTTCCAGTTGAAACTGATACTGGCTTAGGTAGACTGTAGCAAACATCATATAACGAACTGCCCCAGCGCATATTTTTAAAAAAGGATTCACTGCAGCCGAGCATGCATAACATGAAACAGATTCACATATATTGCAGTCCTATAGCTGATAAAGTGGAAATTTTAAAAGAAAAGTTGAGAGTGGGAAAAAACAAATGAAAATCTCCTTTAAAAGAAAAGTTTCATATCTGTAACAACATTATGAGAAGAACCAGAATCTGAGTGCCTTGATTATAAATTTTCACTTCTTTGTCAATTTGCTCTGTGTTCAATTCTGATCGTTAGGGTGGACTTCAGACTTTTAGCACATGGCAAACCCTAACATAAAGCTCAACAGGTATTACATTTGCACTTCTCAAGATGCAGTGATAGTGCTTTGGAGGAATAAACATACTGAGATAACACAATTTTAATGTCTGCGGTGGTGATATGTGGGATAATTTTATTTATCTTTTTTTAAAAAATGGCTAATCTCTTTAGCAATGTATCTTGGTTAACATCCTACTAGTGGTCTATGGCCAAATAAATAGCTCTCATTGATGCTTTCAAGGAAGAGCTGAAAGGAGAATACCACGCATGTGCAGACCTTAAAAGCAAATGACAGAATGTTTTTGCTTTCAATTGTTATTATAAAACAAAGTTGCCATCCACTATACAATGCATGATAATCAGTAGCACACTAAACGACAAACATACACATGCAAAATACGAGTGCCAGGCACGTCACATATGATAAAACAAAAGGTCAGGATTTTATTGAAAGAAGCACTCAGTACATTACCATTTCAATGCACAGCCAACGCATTTCTTCTGGGAATGATTCAAGAGATTTAACTCCCATAGGAAAGGAGACAGAAGAAACGATTTGAACAGCAAATGCTGATACTCTTGCCTACTATTAGGTCGCTTTGACGTATCTTCCATTCCACGTTATTGACAGTAAACAGAAGCCAAAAGAACAAAATTGACAAATGATTTAAACAAACTCACCCTCAACAGAAGTGCAACTCCTAACATCATTGACCACCTATTCATAATATAACAATGCTTAAATGCAGTCCAAAAACAAATTGCAGAGTAAAATTCTGCCCATGCCCACCAAATTACAGGTCCATCATTTTTAAAATAGGGAAATGAAGATGAGAAACTTTCAGCTCAAATTCTAAGGTGAAGATCCGGAGACAACTCAAATCACGACGATCCAATAACTGGTCAGTAACTCAGTCATGTTCACTGGGAAAACAATCACATATGTCCCACGGTTCCTAAGGAATAGCATACAATTCCAATAGCATAGGCCACAAGATTAGATGAATTTTCCCACTCCAACGTACTATACATCCAATAGAAATGATGCTGTAATTTGGCCTTCTTTCCAACGAGGAGGGGCGAGGGATTTACACAGCTTCCAACTCTTCGGAGCAAAAGCTTCTCTAACATTTGAACATCACAACCACTTAAACGATTGTATCTAAAATTCCTCAACTCTATGTCATCACTTCATAAGTTTTATAACAAACTTGGTGACATTCAATTAAATTGAATTGAAACATGAGTACATACAAATGGGGCCAGAAAAAGGAGTACCAAACTTCAGCACAGGAGTAAATATCAAAATTTGATCACAAGCACACACAAATGCGATAAGCACTTACAATGTAAGAGAAATCCCTATCAGGATCAATGTTTTCATCATCATCATCTTCCAGAAAATAGGCCTCACCTTCTTCAAGCTCAATGCCTTTCATCTTCATCAACCTGAATACTCTAGAAACAATCAAACTCACCCTAATAAGCCCTAAATTATCATAGACAAAGCAGCACACACCCCCCTCAAATAAATTTGAAAAAAGGGGGAAAACCCCTAAAGCTAAATTCCTCAAAAAAACCAAAAAAGATGACCCCTTTATTTTATCCTCCAATCAAAGGAGTAAACGCCGATCAATCCGATGAGATATCAGAAACCCACTTCGAAAATCCAAAACCCAGAAAAACCCGTGAAGCAAATCCCTCAAAACTACCATCATAAGCCACAATTTCTGACTCCCCTACACTAAAACGAAAAGGGGAAAATCTGCCCAGAAACAGCCGCTCCAATGGCACCCTAAAAGGGCAATAAATCAATCCCAAAAATCAACGCAACAGCTTTCTATATACGCCCAAAAACAAAAGAATTAATCTTCCTTCCCCAGCATTTATTGTACCTAAATCATCGATGATACTAGATAAGTGTGTTGTTAAAAATGCCCTGTGCTCTGTCTGTGTTGTCTTTCTCCCTCTTTCTCTTTCTCCTCCCCCTTTCTCTCTCTAGGCTTTTCTTTGTTTTTTTTTCCTTTTTTTTTTGACACCGGCTCTTCTGAATCCTTGGTGCTGTGTGTTTTCAAAGGAGCACGACAATAACAAAATCAAATTAAAAAAGGGCAGCAAATGTTTTTTTTGGGAGGGTTTTGTTTTTGTTTTTTTTCGTCCTTGCTCTCTGTTTTCTGCGGTAAAAAATTTCAGAGAACAATGCTACCAGTGAGAGACAGAGAGAGAGAGAGAGATTTTGGCAGAGCTTGAGATGGATGAGAGAGACAGACGTAGGGGGCAGAAGGGCATGACAAGAGCATTTTTGTCATTTCATGCTTTAACTACGCGGAAGCGCCAGCTAGAAATGCCGCTGACGTCTCGTTGCGCAGTTATGTATCAGTGAGGAATTACAATAATACCCTTCGTTCAAGCATGGGGAATAACTCTTGTTTTTTTGCTTGTTTTTTGGTTTTTGTTTGGGGGGTGGTTCACATTGATTTGGCCCCAAGTTTTAATCTTGTAACATAATGTCCTGAATTATATAATTAAAATCACAGTTGTAACTGTATGATAAAATATTATTTGTACGAATGTTGAGCTTTCTTTATTCTTTAGATTACGTTGGTTAATGTGATCTGTTTTCATCATTTTTCCTAATTTAGTATACAAAGTCCAGTGCAGGACAAAATAACAAATTCGAAAACTGCTAATGCACTTCTATATTCTCAATTCTATCCCCTATATCGAGTCCTCATTGCCATTACGTGCTAACATTTGTCATTGATTAAACTTTCACATCATTTTATCATAAGAGAATCAATGTGTATGAGCTTACCTACTTAAATAGAAATGTGGTCTCTCTTTTTATTAGGTTTTTTTTTTTATTGTCAACGGCAAACTCAATCGTTTACAACTTTGCAAATACTAGTGGCCATGAGCTGTTCCTAAAAATTGGTTGTTGGATTGATTACTATCTTGCCAAATCATCATATGACTTTCTAACATCTTCACTCTTATGCTCAAGATAATTTCAAGAGATTCATGCTTAGTGTGAAATTTTTTAATATATGAATTGTCGGGAATGAAAGTGATAGCTAGTACGAGTTCTTGGCCAACAATGTGATTGAACTTTCAAAAATAGTCATCAAAATTTTTTTACACCTACTGTGCCACTAAAGTAGAATATTAGGTTTAATTGTGCCATTTATCTAAAGAATAACTGATGATCACTTATTTGATTTTATTTTTCTTTATTTGTTGACCTATTAGTCGAAAAGAAATGCAAAAAATAAATGAAAAATAAATGAAATGGTAAAAAGGGGATGAGTAAAGTAGGAAAATTCATTCCAACAAAACCAACCCTTTTTCTTGCCTTCATAGAGTAATTAGGGTTCCAACAAAACCCTATAATTGAAATTCAGTAACAATTGTTGTAAATTGCAAATTTGTTTTGGGGTTTTTGTTCACCATCTATTTTAAATTAAAACAAATCCTAAAATGTCCACTTTTGTTGGTGGCGAAGTTTTATCCACGCTTGCAGACCATGCCCATATTTCTTGATTAGTTTAAGATACTGTGAATGCAGCAAGAGGTATGAGATTCTGACAAGTATGACAAAGAGAAATCCACTAAGGAGGTTTGCGAGATGCAAGAGATTCAAATGCGTGGTGGTTGCAAACATTTTGGGTGGATTGATGGCTCACTTTGTGACAAAGTGATATCCATGGTTATGGCACTAATGGTAAAGAATGAGTCATTGTTTGATAAAATTGAGGGATGGCAGATGGTAAAAAGAAAGGGAAGTTGATAAATAATAGTTGAAGAGGCTTAAGGAGAAGAATGCTAAGCTCAATAAGTGAAGCACATGGTTGTCAAATCAAGGAGAAGCTTTTGCTATGGGGATTGTTGCTATTTATAGCTATTATTGCAATTGCTATTAGGGTAAGAAGGGAGGGAATGAGATTGATTTCTTGTTTTAAAGGTGATGTAGGTTAGGTAATCAACATGTTGGGGGTGGTTTAGCTAGATCAGAAGGGATGGAAGGGGCTGTAGTTTGGAGTTGTTTTTAGGAAGGGGAATTACCTGTAAGCAATTGTAATGAAGGCCTAATTTGGCAAACTGAGACAATATCTATAATGAAATTGTTTGAATGAAATGAGACAACATTTGGCAAAATGTGCTTTGATATAGCTAGTATTGTTGGTTACATAAACATGCTGACATTGCAGAATTTGGTTTGTAGACCCCTAAGAAATAGCCCTAACTTGACTTGAGTTCATAACATGGTGTTCAAATCTCTAACCCTCAACATTTGGTCTCTAAAGACTTTCTTATAATTCTTAGCCATCCAAACAGTTATCATATGCCTTTTTCCTTTTCTCAAAATTAAAAGACGCACAAGTATGGTCATAGAACATGATCTTCACTACCAAACTCATTATTAGATGTGTTTGAGTCATCAAATTCATCCTTATGAATCCAGTCTTCGAATTCAACCTCATTTTCAACATCTTCCACAATATAGTGATCATCATATGCATTAGTGTGCTCCACAAATAAATCCACATGAGGACGCTTTTCACAAAACATATTAACTCTTAAATATTATCATCATTTTGAATTTCAGCTCAACTTCCCTCAAATAGAACATATAGCTCCTAAAATATATTGTCTTAATGCTCTTCACTACATAATGTAATTCGACTACAACATCCTTAATGCCTTCAACACTTATACAATAAGGGTTCATTTTTTACCTCACAACTCCCGTTCAACATACAAAAAGAAAAGCACACTCTCAAAATATCTCCCATGATACAAATGTAAGCATGCAGTATTGCCACTATATCCCTCATTCTGCATATTTATATGTGAAATCCGGCAATTAAGTCCCATATAATACCCTAAAAAAGTGAAACAGAGCATTAGGGTTTAGATCCCTTCCATATTCACATGTTAAGCTTCAAAAACCTAATGACATAACTAACTAAGCTGAAATTTTGCTTCTACATGAACTAATGAACCACAAGATACCAAAACAACAACATTTCAAACAACAATCACCACAAATTTTGAAAATTTTCATTTTGAAAACCATAGAAGTAGCCTATTAGTGAGCAACTAATCTCCGAAAATCAAGTGCTCAAATTTTGCAGTTCATGTTGCGATCTTCACATACGAACTCAACACTCGTAGATTTTTAGGGCTCTCACCTTGAATTATTCTTGCAGAGAGAGAAGAAGAGAGGAATCTAACATGAATGAGGGTTTAGGATTTTGGTTTTGAGGGAAAGTTTAGCAGATGAGAATATTCTTGTACTTTTTCCTTTATTTTCTCAACGTTTTTTATCGTTTGATCCAAGTCAAATGTGATTTTTTATTATTTGACCAAGATTAGCTGGTTACAGTGGCATAAAACCCAAATAAACAAGTTCAATAGTAGAGGTCGGTACCAAAAATTTTCAATGACATTTTTACTACTTTTAGAAGTTCAAGTACATTTTTAGACAAGAACTCAAAAACAGGGATCTCTACTGCTAGCATTGAATGCATCAACAAATACAAAAATGAATTTGTAGAATAAAGAAGCTAGCACAAAAGTTACTAAACACTTGTACAATCACGCCCTGGTCTTTGATTTACTCTTTGCCATTGATGACAAGCCTCCTAAATAAACTGTAAGTAAAGAAGTAGAAAGATGAACCGAAAACCTCTCTCCTTTTACATTGGAAATTTGGAATGGGTGGTAACATGAATTCTCTCTAGATGACTTTAGGGTGTAAAACGTTGGAAACTAAAATCCAAATTTAGGCGCCCTACCCCTACCATATAACCCTACATTCCCTAGTTCCCTTCTCAATTTCAACGAGTCCAGACCCAATTAACAGATAACTAGAGAACAAGTCAACAAGCCCTAGTCTCTCTCTGGCCATTGGGAATCAAGTCATCTATGCCCTAGTCTGACCTGTTTCACCGTGGTGGCTGAATGCAGTGTGCTGATACTTGGTGCCTAATCATGCAGTTTCAAGTTGACCAACTTCTTTCATGATCTTGGCCCCTGATAGCCTTGTGTTTTTTAATTTCCTTGTTTAGTTAGCTTCACAGCTAACCATGTCATACTTGGTCAAATTCACAGCTGCAAATTGAACATCCGGTATACCATAGAGTGAAGAAGGCGCATACGGCAATCACACATGGAAGCAAATATGAACTTTTTCCAACTTCATAATGCTAGCCTGTACCATAGAGTGAAGAAGGCGCACCATATACAGGATACCATGTTCCAGAGATGCCTATCAAGTAAGGTAACTAACTAAAAGTAGCTGAAAAATAACTCTATTCTCATTGGGTGTTTCGTATTTAGCTGTAATTTCTTTCTATTGGAGCAAAGCAATTCACAGAAATGGCGATATCACTGTATTGAGGGGTGCTTCAACTTCTGTCCAAAACTAAGGCTGCTAGGCAATCCTCCACTCCAGATCTAGAGGCACGATCTCCAAGGTTAAGGCCCTCGCATTTGGAGAGCATGTCCTGCAAAGCCAGCCGGGACAATTAGACATGGTACGCTAACTGAATTGTGGTTAGCCAGGGAAGGAGTCCAGCTTAAAAGAAATCATGCTAGAGCATAATTACAAATTCCTTTACAGGGGGAAGGGGGGAGGGGGGCGTAAACCATTGCACATGAATTGTTAATATACAGCCAAACCATTTACTCAACACAGAGGAAGTTTTCTATGCGACAAAACTGAGTGAATTGAGCCTCCCCCCTCCTGCCATGCCGTATGGCAGGCTCTAGGAGAAAGGGTTTAGTTTTATTTGGTCGGGATATGAAATGGGTAATAAGTCAAATTGATTGTTCACAAATATAATATAAATCAAAATCAAAATCAAAATCAAAATTCATGGCCTAAGAGTCCCAACAAGGCAGGGTGGGGGAAACAGATATAGCAACCTTACCCTTACCTTGAATCGCAGAAAGATTGGTTCATATAAACCCTAGAGACGTAGATTAAAAACCATTTATCTGTTTACTACATATAAAAGGAAGAGCGTACAGAGGAATTTAGCATTACTCCACAATAATGCAAGTTAGAACAAAAACGAAAATTGGACATAATTATTGACCTGTTTAGTATGAAACCAAATATTTTTGCCAAGAAGATAAGCTGTACGAAGCACCTAAGATGCTCAATATTATGCATAGAGATATATAGCTAACCATACTTTCTATCGTAATAAATGATAATATACGATGAAATGGCTCATTAGCTTCCCCCTCTATAAGACTCCCATTTAGGAGGACAACACCACCAGGAGAGGCTGAGAGGGAGTATGTTTCCCT
>NCQV01074631.1:0-12108 GCA_002740545.1 Lophocereus schottii | reverse complement strand
TTGTCTACAGATCGTGCTTTTCTGGGATGTGACGGCATCTAGCGCCCCTGATTGGTTGAGGTATATCTCTGCTCCTTGTTTATTTTGCTCTCCGGCTCATTTTCTCCTCCTTGGTTTTTGGTTTGCAATCGTTTTCTTTTTAAACCTTTTTCAAAAAAAAAACTGTTTTGTGGGTCTTAAGGAATCAATCTCTCTATGGGTAGGAATACCGGTAGGGGTAAGGTTGCCTACAGCTGGATCTCCCCAAACCCCGCGAAAGCGGAACCCACACTGGGAGTTGTTGTTATTATTGTTGTGGTATATGAGATAAAGAAAAGTATGTACTAAGCCATAAATCTATAATTGTAATATCATGATACTATGACATTACATCAATTGCTCACCTAAAATTGCAAATTCTCATAATTACAACATAAAATACAACAAATCCCCATTTATAGGGGCAATCAGTAGTCTCCTAAACATATTTTACTCATAGGAGCTATATGCTCTCCTACTTTCCATATCTAACTGCCCCTTGAACATTTCATTAAGGCAATAGATAAAAAAAAAAAAAAAAAAACTTTGCTTGAGTACTAGTTACCCTTTTTAATTATTATTTGAAGTGTTTTAAATAGGACATTAAAGGTTGAAAGAACCCTCATCATTGTCCTCCTCCCACCACTTGAAAAGGTAATTAAGCATAAAGTGACTGGTCATGGTCAATCAAGCTTGGTCTACTAATCTACTATCATCAGTTGCAGTAAGTAGTTCACTAGTTGGGAATATTAACCAGCTAGGAAGTCAATTTGCTGCTATTATATTTTATGAACTAATACAGAATAATAATTAATCAATGGAAGGTAGGACTCTTTTAAGCTTATATGCATGACTCTTTTTTAATGGTCTAATTAATATAAAAAAATTTAATATGGTATCAGAGTGGGTTGCTTAATCTTGATTTGCCACCGTCCCAGTTTGAGTAAAATTGTATGCACGTGTTGAGTCTTATTAGTAGCCCACACATGAGAGGGCATGTTAGAGTATGAAAGTAGATATTGTCCCACATTGATAAAATATAAAGAATATAAAAGTGGATATTGTCCAACATTCATAAAGTTAAAGGGCTTGACCTTGTATATAAGCTTGTGAGTTACTCCACCCATTGTCAACTGGTTTTAGGTTAGAACCTCATTTGAACTTATATGCATGACTCTTTGTTTATAGCCCAATTGATATTAAAAATTTTATAGTATGGGATTAAGGTTTTACATCAAAGAGAGATGGCCTTATAGTTGTCATTCGGTTACACTAGGGTAGGTTTGGTTGCGGCGTGCGTTTTTTTTTTTTTTAATATGTCGTATTGGTATGCAAGTAGTACATATAGCTGAAAGAGGTATAAAGGTTAACTAGGTGAAATGTAGATTCAAGTTTTGATACAAAAAACAGTTTTCAGTGTAGGTATTACTTTTGCAGAGTATGCGATCCAAGTTTTGTTAATAAATTTACATATTTTATTACTTTGGTTAATTGACATCCAATGATAGATTATACAAGTATATGTCACTGTAATTTTTTTTGGTACCAATGAGGCGCAAAGACCGGTTAATGCAGGTGGGATTTAAACTTAGATCTCTGATAAAACTCCAATTATCAAAAAAACAGTAATACTCTTTTAAGGAGTTCTCTTTTTGAACTTTTGGATGCTCTATGCTCTTTTCCTTATTAATAAAATCCCAATTAACGAAAGAATTAAAATAATAATTGGCCAATAATTAATCTAAAGGAATTAAAGAGTAATCTTTCTTATCATAAAAACTATAGCCACAATATCACTACTCACTAGACTATCTTAAAGGAATGGTGATTTAATTTTACTTAATTAAATTATCAATTTGGTTTTTGTTGGCTAAATTAAATGAATTGAATCTGCGAAAGGAAACGAAAAGAGAACAGAACAGTGAAGTGCTGTTGACAGTTATTCTTGCGATTTGTAACCCAAATTGGAGGTGGAATATCCAAATTTGGAAGGGGAAAAAAAATTCTTTTGGGGTTGAGCGTATATTAAACTAAATCAAAACATCATTATCACTGACCAAGCACCAGCTACACTTTGAGCATCCCCTCCCCCCTCCCCCCTCCCCCCCTTTTTAGATAGTCATTGTTCAAATGACTAGGAATTTTTGTTCCCCCTGAAAATTTGTCCAAATGATTAGGTTTTTGGTTCATTAATTATCCTCATTTCGATCATGTACATCTCTATCAAGAGCATTTTTCTGAGGGATATCTTTCTTTTTTCTCCAATTGTAAGTAGTTATTACAATGGAAAAAAATAGTAGGATTTTTAAAAAAATATAATTTGAAAAAAGTGAAATTTTATTTTGAAATAATTGGAAGGAAATAGAAAAATTTATGACTATGTTTGATTCTTAGAAAATTTGGTGGAAATAAAAGTTGAAGGAAAAAAAGTAGGGAGAAAGTGAGTTTTTTTCTCTTGTTTGGATTAAGGAAAAAATATAGGAATTTGGATAAGAAATTTTGATGATGGTTGATCAAGAAAATGAGATGCAATCAAAGGGTATATGATCACAGTTTGAGGAGAGTCAAATGTGGCTCTGCACCCTTACTGGACCTCATTCTTTCTATTGAATCATCTCTCTCTTACATCAGTCCCCTTCAACCTCTTATATAACAAGCAAAGTGTAAAAATATCTTGTAACAGATTAACAGTTTTGTAACAAACTGTGCACGGCTGGCCTTATTGCCTAACTACCATTTCCTCTGTATTTCCTTTCAGTGACAGCTCTCTTCTACACTGCCCCTCAAGTTAGGAGGTGAAGATATTATGAACCCCAACTTGGACAGAAGATTAGAGTGCTGAGCCACAGGCACAATGTTGGTAAATACGTCAGCCAGCTAAGCTTTGGTAGACACATGTGTGGGCTGAATTATCCTGACTTTTATCTTGTCCCTAATAAAATGACAATCCACCTCAATATGTTGTGTTCGCTCATGGAACACAGGTTGGCGGCAATGTATAAAGCTGCTTGGTTATCACATGTTAGTGTAACATGTGCTAAACCCGAGAGACCAAGGCCTTGGAACAATAGGAGAACCAAGTTACTTCACATGTGGTTATGGCAATCGCTCTATATTCAACCTCAGCTGCACAACAAGTCACCACGGACTGCTTCTTGGACCTCTATGGCAGAAGAGAGTCACCCAATAGGACACAATAGCTAGTCACAGACTTTCTAGAATCAGCACACCTTCCCCAATCACTATCATAGTGTGGTGTCAAGGTAGGGGCTAACTTGGAGGAAAGCAAAATGCCTTGACCAGGAGACTATTTTAGGTATCCTAGCACTCTCACAGCAGCAGTGAAATGTGCTTCAGTAGGTGGTTGCATATACTGACTTAGCACTTGGACGATATAAGCAATATCCAACCTTGTAATGGTGAGATATATCAATTTACCAATCAATCTTCTGTACTTGTCTGGTTCAGACAGTAAGATACCTTCTTGAGTCATGGAAGTGTTGGGATCCATAGGTAGCTACACTAATTTTGAGGTAAGCATACCACCTTCTTTGACAAGATCCATGACATATTTCCTTTGTGAGAGGAAAATACCTTGATTGAACCGAGCCACTTCAATGCCTAAAAATTATCTGAGTTCACCAAGATCTTTCATGTGGAACCATTTACGCAAGTGATCTTTTACCTTCTGGATGATAGGCATAGAGTTGCCTGTGATAAGCATATCATCTACATAGACCAACACTAGTAGATGACCTTCATTTGTCTTCCTGGTAAAAGGACTGTAATCTACCTTAGATTGACAAAATCCAAATGATAACAAGCTAGCTATAAGTTTACCAAACCACTACCTAGGAGCTTGCCTTAACCCATATAGAGACTTGCGAAGCGTGCAAACTATGTTTGAGGGAACCAATCTTGCTAAGTTTGGTTCTAAACTACACAGAATGGGCTCCTTGTCCTTGATTTCTTTGTGGAAGTTTCATGTAAACATCTTCTTCCAAGTCACTATGTAAGAATGCATTTGGTAACATCCATTTGACAGACCTGCCAGCCTCTTATAGATGCAACAACAGGAACAGATCAAACTATGGTCATCTTTGCTACAAGAGCAAAAGTTTTTTCATAGTCAATCCCCTTTTGTTGTTTACATCCTTGAATAACAATTCGTGCCTTATACCTTTCAATAGTACCATCTGATCTATACTTCGTTTTAAATAGCCACTTGCAGCCTATAGCCTTTTTCCCAATGGGAAGCTTAGATAGACTCCAAGCTCCATTCCTTTCCAATGCTTGCAGTTCTATATTCATAGCATCACACCAAACTTGATTCTGGATAGCTTCTGCAAAGGAGCTAGGATCTTGCTGTTTGTCAATAGCAAACAAGAAGGCTTGGTATGTAGGAGTAGGATGTGTAGCAACCACATGATTAGCTGCAGGGTGCAAGACCTTTTGCCGAGTTGTGACTGTAGCAGTCACATAGTTTGACAGCAGCAATCACATAGTCTAACAGCCATTGAGGCTTCTTTGATTGCCTAGCAGTTCTTCGTGTACCTCGTATAGATGTGAAGGATACATGTAACGCCCCCAAAATGCTAATGACATAAGTTATGCAAAACTACAGCGGAAGACTTAATGATGGAATGCGCTATCACTGCCTGATAAGGACAAGGCTCACTGAAACCATTTAATCTTACGACTCATGTTCACAATCACAATATCTATTAAACTGAAACACTCCAAGACCAAAGTTTACAATAGTTCAACTTCAATATAATCGATTTAATCATACAATATGCTAACTCGCACTCCACACTCAACAAGTATATTGAATATAGACCTAATTTAACCCTGAAGTCGATCTCAACATTCATGCCATGTTGAATCCACTGTGAGCGTTTGATGATTTCGAAAAGGATTTGCTAAATGGATAAACATGTGATACTTCATCACCTAAAATGGAAAGTATGAAAACAATTCGAAAATGTGAGTTAAAACTCAGTACATCCATTCCTGTATTGTAAAATAAGGGTAGAAATACTATTGACAGGTTCCCGTTTTTGCAATTCACTTAGTTCGCAATAACAATAAAAATGAAAGTAACATGAAACTGAATTGCTCATTATTATCTGGATGTGAACCCTTTATAATATTATGATCTATACATAGGTGTACACCTGCTAATCTGATCAAGAGTTGGCCTGAAGTCACGTGGATAAATGATGGGCTGACGCCCTATAGATGATAACTGACGAGATCACAAGTTAAATATCAAATTATTGTATAAACTGATTCATTGATAAACTTATTAAGAGCTGTGACTTGATAAACATGGTCTACTTTCTGAAGACACAGGCAATGGACGTACGATGAGTCTTTAAAAAAATATCATCTGACTTGATAAATATCATCTGTTTCATAAATATCATCTGACTTGAAAAATATGTTCTGACTTGATAACACTTATGTCTAACGGGGAACGATAACTAGGCATCGACTCTGTTTTATAAATGTCATTGTAAGTATGTAGTCAGTAAATGATCCTTACTTGCATAATTGAGTACGTAAAAGTATGTGTAACAGAAGTTGAGTAATTAAATGGTATACATAACTAGGGTATTTCAATATAACTTCAAAACTGAATTAATAAAAGTAATTAAATTCGATATACAAAAGTAAATGAAAGTGAAATAGACCACAATAAGATAAATGAGATTACAAAGGAAAAGGCCTTGATTGTGACAAATGAGGGAGTATTTTTGATATTTTCTGAGATAGGTTCCTAACATAGGTTTAAGACTCGCTGATGTATAGCTTAGTTCAAGATAACAGTGAGTACACTAGATTGACTTGATAAATACATTTGATACATTCTGAATTGATAAGTAATAGAGGTTTAAGGCCAAGAGAGATATATCTTGATTTAAGATAGCATAAACTGCAATAACTTCGTCTGATAAACATGGTTTATGAGTCACAACTCTCCTCACTTCTTGTGTTTCATTCATAAATTCATTAAACATAGAATTCCACCCCAAATGAGTCATTGAACTCAATAAAAGTTATTAAGCTCACTAAACTTGATATTTTCTTTGTAAAATTCATAATTGATTCAAAACTCGTAAACAGGCTCTCGTCTTTTTTCTTATTAATCGAGCTAAAAGCTCTATGAAAATCTATGAATATTCATTTCACCCTTAAATTACATTACTTGGCCCAAAATACACAAAATGAGTGCATGATCAATCTCACTTAATCTTTATTATTACTCTTTACACAATTACTCAAAATACTTTCAAAAATCATCAAACTCAAAATATTCAACCAAAATTTATGAAATATTATAGAAAATTTGAAAATAATATGGAAAACTCAATCTCACTTAATCTTTTTTAGAATTTTTCTCCAAGTATAGGTGCACAGAAATTGTAACAACAGTCTAATTTGTATCAAAGCAGGTCAGTTCACTTCAAAAATTCATAACTTTCACCCTTGACCTCAAATAGAGACCTAAAATATCAACATAAAAAGATTAGGAAGTCCCGAAAAACCTTCATTTATAACTCTAAATACAATTTCCACTATGGGGTTCCCAAAATGGGCTTAAAACACAAGGGTGTTAGTTTTTGATTGCACCTGTGCAGTTTTAACAAAACAAGCATAACTTTTTCCACACGAATCAAAATGAAGTGATTCAAAATGCATTTGAAAGATAACTCAATGATCTATCTACCCACTAAAAGTAGTAAGTTTTAGGTAGGCCGATCATTACCACTTTATTGGCAAAGTGACCCCTATTTTTTGTCAGTTCACAGCCACACTGCTTTTGCTTNNCCATTTCTTTTCACATAAATCCCTATCTAAAATCATTCCTTAAAATCATGTAATAAAGCTTGTCCCTTCATCATCACCTTACAAATCCATTTTCCCTCAAAATACTCCATAATTATCTTTACATATGTCCATCAATTCTTCTATTTACAAAATCACTCCAAACACACCCATAATCACCCCTAAACCCCTGCATGCTTCAAGCTTGTCTAATCAATTAAAACATCAAAACAATACTTATTTATATCAAGATAACATGATCCATGATCAAATCCAAAATAAAAACCCAAAATTAAACAAGGTTAGAATTAGAATTTATCTCACTTGATATCAAGTATAGAGAGATGGAGCTGGTGTTTGGTGTTTGTGAGAGTTATGGTTGGTGGCCACTGGCTGATGGGGTGGTGGCTGGGGGCTAATGGCAGTTGGTAGCAGCAGGGGGCTAGTTGTGGGGTGGATAGAGAGGAAGAAGAAGAAAGCTTGGTGTTTTTACTTGGTTGAAAATGATTCCAAGCGATATCAAATTACTTGACTGAGTTTTATCCCCCCCCCTCAAAATATCTTTTTGCTAATTAAAATTAGGTACAAATGATGGCAATTAATTTAATTTAATCACATCAAAATTTTCGGGGAAAAATTTGAACCTAAAATGAATAGGACCGCAAATTGGGCCTATATGAACTTGGGCCCAATTTTTTTTTGTATGGTTAAAAATTAAATTTTTGTGATATTATGAAAATTAATTTAATCACCTAATCATATTTACCGGGACCTAACATCAATTCACCTGAAATTTAATCAATCAACGAAACTTAAATTAACAATCAATGAAACTTAAATTGCAAAGTGGGACCCAAATGAAATATCTCCCATCCGTAATAATTAAATACGATACATGAAAGTGAAAAATTTAGATGACATAAGGTAATTAAGTAAATGTATAAATTGAGAGTAATTGAATTAATAAATATGATTTGGTTAAACCAATAATCATGGGTGATTAAATCAATAAACATACTTAATTAAATAAATAAATATAATTTAAATAAATAAATATGGGTTAGGGTCAGGTTATTACAACCTTCCCCACTTAAAAAGTTTATTCCTCGAAACTTATGATTTTGATCATGTATGCAATGTCGCCTCAAGTATGGATAGTTGGTTTTTACTACTTCCTTACAAAAAGCTATGATTAGCCCAAAGTACATAGATGCTTAATCCTGCGGTCGAGTATCTAGATTCTCAGTGACTTCACTGGCTCGATTACTTTGGTTCAAAATTAATATTCTCTTGTTACTATAAAGGAGTTACTCTACTCTACTAGTTCTCTGTCTTGACCACTAATAAATATGAAAACAATTGCATTTCCTAACAAGTACTCTGATGCGAACTTATAAAGCCCTATGTAACGAGGACTCAAATATCTTTAATATCCAATCTCTTGACACTTTTGACTAGACAAGCCATTTGGAATACTTTATATCTCATTTGAACTTTAATTGTCTCTTTCTTTGGTCAAAATGACCATATGACTCTTGTGTAGTTCTTGTGTCACCTTAGCATGTACTTGAACTGTCTCATTATTCTTGATACTTCTTCTAACTTACTCTAATATCGCTAGACATTGTTTGAGATTATGCTCTTATCAAAAAGTCCTCGTCTGATGTTCTTAACGCATCACATGATCTTCGCTCATCAGACTAGTCTAAGATCAACTCTAAGTTTGAATTAGGTGCTAGAATAAACATGGTCAAAGATGAAAATGATGGAATTGATAGTCAACTGAGTCATTAAGAACAAAAGAAATAAACAATGAGACTAGAAAAGATTTATAAAGGAGGGATTAACATGAAGTGATTCGAATAATGATAACCAAAGGTGTTTTATAAATTTTGAAATATAATGTCACAAGAATTGTAGTTTATAAGTATGGATCATAAGGGGTCCAAAAAATAATTAACCAAGGAGAAAGTTGGCCCGGTTATACTCGGATTTAACTGATGAATTGGAAACAAGATGACAAGTAACAGAGCTTCAACTAGGTGACTTTATAGGCACAAGTAGCAAGATAAGTGCAATAGATAGACAAACAGATTAGACAAACAAAGTACAATGGATAGATAAATGGATTGGACAAACAAAAAGCCAATGGATAGATAAATAGATTGAGTAAGCTATAATAGGAACATGCCTTTACTCATACGAAGCCAATTCGAGTACAATAATAAGATAAATAAAGAATACGGAAGTTTATTTACCAGAATGTAAGATATATGCGTGGGAGTTGAAGTTCAAAATAAAAAGAGTAAGGGGATTATGACAATCGTAATTACCCACACCAATGAAAGTTGAATAACATTATGAATTCAGAACAAGTTATATGAGCTTATCATTGTGAATAAATAAGATGTCGGTAGATGTGTGAATCAGCTCTCAACGGAATGAACTACAACTGATGATCATGAAATAAAGATGGTGAAGGTTGAGAGCACTAGATTATTGACCACCATATAAAGTCAAATAAAAATGTATTGCAAATTTAACAATGGGTTTGCAAAGATATGGAAGATCACACTAATAGAAAATATCTAATTAAAATGCAAGGGATATTAAATAATATTGGATAGTATCAAGTTTTAAAGATGAGACAAGCAAGCAATTTCAAGAATTACCATAAAAGGCCATTCTTATAAAAGATAAATTGTGGTTGCATGGTTTAGGTGTGATATCTGGACCTCAAATCATTTATGGAAAAGACTTCTGCTATTGGCAGTTAATTCCATAAATAATTTATTCAAGGTATAGGGCACTCGTTTTTTATAGCAATCTTGTTCAACTCTCTGGACGCACTACGCAATCATAAGGTTCTGCCTTCCTTCTTCACACATATAAAACTAGGGTTTCCCAGGGTGACACACTTGGTCAAATAACTCCCTTTTATAACAACTCATCTTACTAAATCTTTAATTCTTTGAACTCTACTGGGGGTCATATGATAGGGGCTCTGAAAATTGATTGAGCACCTAGAACTAGGTTGATCTAAAAATTATGTTTCTTAGGAGAAAACAGTTCTGAAAGTCCTCAGATGAAATATTTCAAAATTCACAATCTGTAATTATGAATATATATATACCGAGTGTGGTTGGCATATTACTAATATTCAATGCATTACTGATACGATAACTCACTTGCTTGCACAATATAATTACGGCAGAAGTAGGGTTTTTCTTCCCCCCATCCATAGAAACACACGTCTGGTCTTTCCTCATTTCTGAAACTAACCTTAAGATCTTTATAAGTAATCTTCTATAAGTACATGATCAGTTAATCCCCATAATGATAACAAGGTCTATCAATCAAACTGGATTGCATGTCTAATGAATATGGTTCCAGCAATATTAATAGAGACATATTTATAAAAGATAACACATTTAACTGCTTCCTAGTCTCAGCAAATTTAAAAGATAGGGGGACGATCTAATGTGTAAAGAGATGTAACAACACCATGAACTCTTACAAAGATATTTCTTTATTGGTTACAAAGAACGGCGTGTAAAATGAATGAATAAAAGGATGAAGATTCGTAATGAAAGAGGTAAAGCATATAAATAACCTGCATATACAAGACATGCAGTTTATTCGTGATGGTCGCGATGGTAAAGTAAATGAACGATGTTATAAAATTGAGAGGGAGTATTGAGCACTATAGGTGAAGAAATATAACAGATTACCAAAAAGGCATTTGAAAATTTATACGTTACCTGTATGTGAGTAACGTGATGAAGATGAGGGTCAACACCACCAGAAGGAAAATTCTATTCATCTGGTGTTTAGAAGGCCAATACGTCAAGATGAAGGAGTCAGTCTTATGATTGAATATGATGGCATTTATCAATGAAACATTCTGTAGTAAATGGAAGTGTTGGGTAGGCATATAAACTCCAAAACTGCTCGCAGAAGAAAATAGCACATATCATTGTTTATCATTAATAAGATAGGTTGTACCAGTAAAGAAAAGATTGCTCAAAATAACTTAAGTAATGATATGCAGTTACGGCCATAGAGTAGTATGCTAATATGAAATTATGGTGCTATAGAAACACGAACAATATGGATCCATTTAATTGTTGAAAGGGCACTCAATGAGTGGGTTTAAAACAACTAAAGGTTTTGCAAGTAATAAATGAATAGTGGCCAAATAGAACCAAGGAGTTAAAGTATGTGACAGTAAAAATATGAACATAGTGATGACTGAATTGTAAGTAGAATGGATCAAATATACTTAGGAAGAATTGCAAATTACACAGTAATACATACCGAGGATCATTATAGGCTCCATTATGGAAATAAAAAATTAAACAATTATGATTGCCAGGGTTTGAATCGCCTATAAGAAAGAAGAAAGGCTGCTCAGATGTATTTAAAGGACTCCCCACAGACCATATATAAAATTTTTTATAAACACTCCAGTACAAATCAAGGGAGTATTATTGGCAAAAAAATGATGCCTCTGAATAATTCAAGGTAACTAGGGCAGAAATAAGTCAATGATAAGAAGTAATGGGAGCATTGCTAGCTTATCCAAGGTCCTAATGTCAGGAATGATAGCTTAATCTTACTCGTACCGCTCATATTGTGCCAAGTAGCACACCACAAGCTACTGAACCACTATCACAGGATTCCCTACAGTAATTCCATCTGACACTGATTCAACCCAAAGATATACCAAGTTACAAATGACATTCCCGCAATAGGTTTTAAACACCACTATACTCAATATCATGTGTGTTAATACACCTCAATGAAACTCTTAAATTTTGATGCAAAATGGACAGAGTTCCGCCTAAAAATTGGCTAAAACTCTGGGTTAAATTCATACAATAGATACCTAAAATGGAGAGAAATAATTCAATAGCTCTATAGCCACACGCTGGAGTACATAACTCAATGGGTCACAAACTCGGAGTGCACGATTGCAAAAATTTAAACAAATGAGAGAAATGAAATATATAATACAAGTCCCAGATAAAAAGAACATGCCTCACTAACAGGTGACCCAAGTGGTTCCATACTCTATTTTACTAATGCTTGAATCTCAGAATATTACCAAATGATTGAGTCATCCAAATGAAAATAGTTACTCCATATATGCCCATATATATAAACTTATAGTTAATAGCTCATTTAACTGGTCCAATATAACTTATACACACCTTAATAGCGAACTCATGAATGCTTGATAGCTCACAGTGGCCCTTA
>NCQV01074620.1:0-13387 GCA_002740545.1 Lophocereus schottii | reverse complement strand
TATATGTGTGTGTGCGTGTGTGTGTGTGTGTGTGTGTATATCTCTGTGTATAGAGAGAGAAGTTATAGAAGCATCTAGAAGCCTACTTTTGCCAAAGGATAAGGCCAAACTAGAATAGTTCATTATAAATGTCTTGAGGTTATACCAGTTATATTCTAATCATGGCTGCTAGGAACTATTACAGAATC
This sequence comes from Lophocereus schottii, assembly GCA_002740545.1. Classification (NCBI taxonomy): domain Eukaryota; kingdom Viridiplantae; phylum Streptophyta; class Magnoliopsida; order Caryophyllales; family Cactaceae; genus Lophocereus; species Lophocereus schottii. The sequence continues at coordinate 13,199 of NCQV01074620.1, read as the reverse complement.
CTCATAATAGTGATCAAAACCTGAGGACTCTAGTTAGGGTGACGTGAATTATGCAAGGTTAGGGTTTCTTTGCATTTGGACATGGTGTGAATCTTAAAAGGGTGAGGTTTATTAGACTTCATAGGACCTATGTACAATCGAGGAGATCATCTCGTTAAAGTTTGTCTTTACAGCAATAGAAATTAGCTAAGGGCCAAAGGTCATGAGTGATTGTTTTCATAGGAACTAAATGTGCGGTACCTTTCCTAACCCAAGGCAAATTCATACTCCAACCACGTTAACATTCACAAATGTACAAGACCTATAATTACACCTAACAGCCTAATATTAAACTTTTTTGTATAATGTTCTAGTAGGCTTAGTTAATCTCTTGTTAACTAAACACGTTTTTATTTCATCTTAATTGCATATTTATCAAGATAAATATTTCTCATTAATTCATACTAATTCTTGAATTCTCTTTGATGTAATGAACTCCCCTCTTCTGAATGGGTGCCCTATTTCTAGCAACATTGTTTACCTTTTCAATTGAAATTATGGTTGTTCCTTTATAATATCATTCTATCATTACTGCTTGGGTCCTACTCTATAAAGCTAAAATGTTTCCCCTTCTTTTGCTGATTTACTTATAGGATGATTGATGTTACTCCTTCTCATCAATCTTGTGTTGTTTGATTTCCTTATTTGGTCGCCTTCATCTCAGTCAATTGATATCCGATTGGACTTATTGTTTGGCTGGCCGTTATTGAAAGATTACACTCCTCTTAATTGGACTTTCCTTGATGTTCTATCATGTTGTATCAATAACAAGCTGTAACACCTTGAGTGTGACTCAAAGCATATGAAGTGATTACATATATCATCAAATGTGTACCTTTCTTTTCGAGAAGCCTACTCATAAGAACTTTACAATTAAGCATGCTTACTGTGGAGAAATTTTATAATTAGTGACCTCCGGAGAAGTTTCTCAGACAGCGTGTGAGCAATGACAAATCACGCTAGAAAGGGTTTTGGTGATTTGTGCAGCTAGTCAATGATCCTTTAAGCCATTTCTGGTAACTATCCGTGACTCGGGAAGGGTCGTGGCACTACATAAACACTTAATTTGACTAGCATTTGTAGCTTGTTTTTAAATCTACTACTCCGTATTAGTACTATTTTACTTAATACATCTTATGAAGACTGTTGGCATAAACTTTACCCTTAGGACCATTTTTCCCCGATGTATTTTTTTTTGTCCCTTTTGTTTCATACCCTGCAAACTTTTACATTAAAACCAAAAGTATACTCACCTCTTTTCTTGTAGCTGCCAAATAATTGTCTTAAACTGTGCTTGCCGCTGATGGGTGTATTCCTTCTTCTACCAATGATTGTTTGGAACTAGACTTTTGCCTTTTACAACCTCTTAATCACGTGAATATCTTTCTTCATTCAGAAGTGTCATTTTGCAAGCAATATTACTCGCTCCCTTTATTCAAGTCATTTTACTCTCATAGCTGGTTGCGCCGCCACTGCATTTCAACTCATATTGATTTACATAAGCATTTAATTGTTCTATTCTATGATAGTTCATTTGCCAAGCAAAGTTGTTACACTTCTTGTGTTGTTAGCTTTTGCGCAAAGGATACTCTCAACAAGAATTTATTATCAAAATTCTTTTGTCCCATTGAGATCCAGGGTAGAAATATTCTATCTAGCTATTTTAAGATGCATAAACAATTTATAAAGATTGGAATAAACCTTTTGCTTTTATTAAGTTTGTAATTCTTTTTTTCATAAATCTTCTTGAGATATTCTAGTCCAAAGTACTTGTTACTGTGGCTTAACTAAATGGAAGCCCTACTTCTACATTAATATGTCGTACTTGAAGCTCTTTGTCCAATTCTTTGAATCTTACAATGATACAAATTAGTCTCAAGAATTCATGAAATACATTTCCAATTTATAGCATCTACCATTCTCCATCTTGTTAGCTCTATTTCTTGATTATGATTGTATAATGGATTCTAAGTGATCATTTTGAAAGCACCAAATGGTGCTCCTTGATCTATTGTAATCCTGAAATCGCTTGCCATGTATTTCATTGGGACTTTACTTGAGGAAAAAGAAAATTCCTTGTCTCAGTCTTTTGACCTTATGGAAAGGGCATAAATGCCCCATCTTTATTACTTGTTTTACTACATATGCATCCTTATTTGTGTTTCGCTTGTATCCGACAGTTGGACGTATCTACTGATTAGATGTCCGCTTATTCTTAAATTCTCTGTGCCTAGAAGGACTTCAATAATATCATATATCATTCATAATCTTTTCCTTGTGGCTATCACCAACTTTGCTACCGCTTTATATTGATGTCTTTTTTCATTCACTAGTGATTGAGTTACTCATTCATTACTTACCTAATATCCTATTAATCGACACATCTAACCACTATAATTTCTTATAGGCTTTTGTTTCCTACAATCCTTAAATACTCTATCCACTAATTATCTTACCCATGATAAATAAAGTTCTTCGCAATATTACTTTCCTGAGGTTAATGAATGAAAATTTTCATAGTTCCATCTTACTCACATAACATATTATTTGGTTGACCTTAAGGTGCCATATTGAAAACAAGGCTGGTTATGCAAAATCGAAAAGATTCAAATAAAGACCAAATAGTTGAGTGTTTGGTTGGCTCTACTATGTAAATAACATGGCAATCAAGATGCTCTATTTAGGTTGATGAGGATATATCTTTGGGATGGAAATCTTCTAAACTTACACCTTTGATATAGGTTGCCATAAAGGAAAGATTTCATTTTCTGTGCATACAAGGGATGCCATATAAATGGAACATAGTTGTCCATGATGATAGCATTCATTATCAGGCAGTCAAGAAATGAGGAAAAAAGGGGCTCAAGGTGGCCCCATAAGCAAACTTATCACGAATGTAAATTAAGGTCTAAGATTGAACATGACCTCCTGGGGCATTTAGAAATGGCCGTTTGTCTATAAAACAATATGAAATTCTCAACCTTCGAGTAATTCCCTATCTCTCAGCTATATATTGTTTTTTTTTTAATATTAATTGAGAGTTTGGAGAGCTTAATAAGCTCATCCAACCTATATTGATTGTTCGCAAAGACTGGAAACTAAGGACATGGTGTACATATTTGGAACCCTCTCAAAATATAGAGTGCATGTCATCCTATCATTTACTCGACCAAAGGGGAGTTAATATGATTACGACTAGTTATGTAATTTATTTGATCACCAGCGTTCCGTGTGGCTAAGCGCATGATGATTGGAATAAGGAAACAAGGTCATTAGTGAAATAGATCAAGTTAAAGATCGATCACACTCATATATATGGGACATAGATAAGTTTATGTATTGTTAACGAAGATAAGATATCCCCCCCCTTAAGAGTATATTCTCAATTTATGCAAATAGGAATACCCTTATCGGAAGCACATTCCTTTTTTTTTCATTCAAATTTCCCCTCTTATATGACTTGGGTGAATGACTTTAATGTTGAAGGCCACTTGAACAAATCATTAAATATGGCACAATCACTTAACTTGAAAAGTTATAGGCAAATACTATGCACCATTAGAAGATACGTAGGTCTTAAATTGAGAAAGAAGTTTGGCCCCATCAAAAGCTACATGGGACAGTAAGGGAGAGATGAGAAATAAGCATCCATACTGATGCATGGTGACTTTCATTTGTTCAAACAAAGTTATGAAATGCATGTAGATGAGCCCAATGAATGTTGAAGACCAATCTTTCCAAAGAAAAACCAAGAAATAGAGAGAGAATTCCCAAACAAAGAAAGCCTCTAATGGAGTAGGCTCAACACTTGTAATAGGTAGCAAGTAGATAAATTAACCCACCCTCTAACCCTCTACTATATGCCTTAACGCCAAGAATTAGATTAAAGGAAAGACTCAACTCACCACCCTCCTAAGAGAGATAAAGAATTTGAGATTTTGAGGAAAACCAAGCTTCAAGTTCTTATATCATTTATTAAATCTAATTTTTCATAGAGGCAATTGGGTCTATAAATACCCAATGAGATAGGGAATTAGTTGTACATTAGAAGGACAAGTGGATCAATAGGAGGTTTACAAAATATCCTATGAAAATANNNNAAGATGCTTAAGATAATTACAATCACTATGAGATTTGTTTTCCAGGATTCATCCTCCATCTTCTAGAGAGCCTTGAGTAGGCTCTACTCCGCCAAATAAGATGACGCTAATTGTCGACTCTTCCCTTTATGTGTGAAGAATTATCCTCTACTAATTAATCTCCAAAATTATAGCCGTAATCTCTTGAATTAAGCTCATAACCAGAACCGTGCATTTTTCAATCCTAGACCAACCCTTGCTCAGTATTTAACCCATAACTTCCTCAATACTTGGAGTTTGAGGCAATTGAAGATTTGTTAGAAAATAGACATTCACAGCTTTTCATCTATGTATAATTTATAGAAATTGGAGTTCATTTTTCTAGTTAAATTTGGGCTAGAAATAAAGTAACAAATTTTGCCCAGAAATTGAAAATGAGCTAATAATGTGATTTTGAAAGGATTAAGTGGTTAAACCCTTATTTAGGGCTACTATTGGCCCAACCACCTTTCCTAACCCTACCTGGACCTTCTTAAGGGCCCTGAGTCAATATTGACCTAGGAGGACCTAGTCCTTGACCTAGGGTTAATATTAGACCAACTTGGTTTATGACCCTCACTAGCGATAGTAGGCCCATGCTCGGTATTTAGCCCATAACTTCCTCAATACTTGGAGTTTGAGGCAATTGAAGATTTGTTAGAAAATAGACATTCACGGCTTTTCATCCATGTATAATTTACAGAAATTGGAGCTCATTTTTCTGGTTAAATTTGGGCTAGAAATAAAGTAACGAATTTTGTCCATAAATTGAAAATGAGCTAATGATGTAGTTTTGAAAGAATTAAGTGGTTAACCCCTTATTTAGGGTTACTATTGGCCCAACCACCTTTCCTGACCCTACTTGGACCTTCTTAAGGGCCCCAAGTCAATATTGACTTAGGGGGACCTAGTCCTTGACCTAGTGTCAACATTGGGCCAACTTGGTTTATGACCCTCACTAGTGAGAGTAAGCCCATACTCGGGAGTTGCTCCACATCACATACTTATTTTGAGTAAACTAGAGATCTCTTCCAAATCTAATCTAAAATTTTGAAGGATAAAATTTATTTTAAGGGGGAAAGGTTGTAACAGCTCAAACCTAATCTATGTTAATTATCTCAGCCTAGACCTAATCTATGTTAATTATCTTAATTAATTCTAATTTGATAAATTATATTTGAGCAATGTATTTTAATTAAACATTTAAAATATTCATGCTATTATAGCTGAGACGACAAAGTGTCCTCCAGATAAAAGTTCATGATGCTTTGTATAAAATCGTAAATTAGCATGTTAATAACTATGGTTATAAGAGTTATATCTTTCACAAAGCATATTGAATAAAATAATTTTCATAGCTTGTTAGTGTAAGTCTTACTTGAATAAGACAATAATAAATCAAACAAATGAACAAAGTTAAAAATATATGTCCAAAATAATTAAATAAAATATAAGAATAAAAGTTCACTAAATAGAAATTGAAAGAATTGGATTTGGCCCAACTGTGGAGGAGAGAGATAGACCCAATTAGAGCCATAATTTTAGAGGTTAAAAGAGAATTGATGTAGGTAGACCAATGAGTAATATGTTGAGAAAAAAGGAAAAAAAAAAAAAGGAAGAAGAAGAGAGGGAAAGAAATGCTAGCAAAAGTATTAAATCAAAAGGAAAATATAGATACCCAAACCCCCACCCACTTTCTCTCTTTACCTTATATCTCCCATTCGACCAGCCCCTGTGTTCCGCTGCCCTGCCGGTCACTTGTAAACTCACCAGCTCCGCCTAGTTCCTGATCGAAGTTCCACCACACTGCCACCCCTACTCTCAGCTGCCCTATTTATTTGATGTTAGGAAGGTGAAGCCATCTAACTTTACATCTTTTATCTTTGACGTAATTCCTTTATTTAGTTAAATATGTGCCTTCTTTGACTTCAATAAGTGTTCTTTTAATGCAATTTTGAGGTTTATGGCCTAATTTTGAGATTAGAATGATCCAATGTTTAGGGGATGTTTATGGAACTGATGATTATGGGTGTAAAACTTTTGGAAATACTCTCGAATAATCTTGATTTAGTTGAAATTGAAGAAACTTTATTATATCTTGAAAGACTTTGGGGCTTGGTATTGATTGGTGGGATTGCTATAATGAAAGGTTCAGGGGACATGCATGTCACATTGAGAAACAAGTTGAACTTACTTAATCTAAGCCTTTCTCTTTTCCGTTAGTAAATTGTTAATTTCTAAATAATGGACATTGTTGTTCTACTACTAGAAGCAGCAATAGTACTAATAGTTGTTGTAATAGTAGTAGTAGTAATAATAATAATAGTAATAATAGTAATAATAATAGATAATGATAACAATAAAGGTGACAATGATAGTGATGACGATAGTTACAACAATAATGATTAAGGGAAAATTACATCGAGTACAAAAGATGGGTAATGGGTTTTAGTTCATAAAAATTATCATAATGGAGGTATAGGTAACATTGCTAGTGATAAAAGATTCTGTAAAACAGAAGTGATGTCACTTTTATCATTGTCTAGCCATTAAGTAAATAATCCAAAGGGGTGTGAGAAAACTTCTCTATCCAGATGCATTTGCTGTAGATACTCTTTGAAAATTCATGCATATCATTTATAACAATAAAAAAAACTCAGAACATACAAGTATTTAGTAAATTATTTTCAAATATCATTTTACCATATAATCAAGTGACCAGCAATTATCAATTATTAGGACATATAGCCTTCAATTTGCCCTTGTGGCTTCAACCTAGGCTTCTCAATTGGCCTACGAGTTATACATCTTACTCAATAAGCGCATTGGACATATGAGATCATTAATTTGGGTTTCACTTTCAAATAATAGCCATTAATAATTTCAATGCAATTTCCTCTCCTCTCATTTGAACTAAAAGGAATTCAAATGTGGGCACCCGTTAAAAATCGTATCGGTCTTGATAATATAAACATAAACATATTGTTTATGGTAAATCTTTGGGGAGACTACCCTCCACTTGCCCGCAGTAATATTATAAAGTCTTGTTTTTTCTCAACCTTTTTGACCTTGGTTTTGGAGTTGTCTAAGGGGTTTAGAACGCTCACAGTGATGGTTAATCAAGGTTTTAACTAGTTGAGTATGAGATGGATTTATTATGAATGACATAAGCGTGTGTATTTTCATCTTTCGGATTCTGAATCAGTCTATTTATTTCAAAGGAACCTAGGGTATTAATTAGTAAGGGATGAATGAGCTTTTAGGAGAAATTATTGTAGCTAATTTCTAACAAATAGCCTTGTCCACCCCTAGGACGACGGTAATGCTCTAATCTAAGTCTTTCACAACATTAATGAATAATGGTTAGTCAATTAAGGTTAATAAAGTGATTAGGAGTTGGAGCATTACATAGCGAGTAAAGGACTCTGAAGCAAATGATTCATGCAATGACTTAAGTACATCATATATTTATCTTGCATAAATATATTTGCACATTTGAACAAGAATTGTCTTTCATCAAAGAGATAAACCAAGTATATATGCCAAAGCGGGATAGTAAGGAATATAACATGTAATCTTGAATTTTTTAGCTTAATGAATATGGCCAAGCATATCACTTGCATAATATCAAGTCTGTCATTATTAAATGAACTAAGCAATCATATTAAGCACGTCTAAGTTACACAAGGAGCATCCATGCCTAGATCGATTTTAGGGTAAGATCAATGCCCCCAAGCTCATTTAATCATATAATGATATCAACTAACTTAAGTATGTTGCGAATAGCACTTTGGAGCTATAAATGAAAAAGTTTATACTTTAATATATAGTATAATCACTCCATGTATTTAGCTCATGACATGGAGGATACAACCAAGTAAGTCGACTCTTGTGCACATCTTAATATTCATAGAACTCTATATTAGATATCATTCCAAGATCTAGTGAGTGTAGAATTAATGTAATTCATTTGACTATCAAACCAAGGAACCTAGGCATCAAGGATTCAATGGGAACATATGGAATCTATTATACAATGTGTACCTAGAGTGTTATGTCCATATAAATTCATCCTTGATGATCAAGGAGACGATCAACCATGTTATGTAGATTTAACCCTCACATATCATTACTATTAATTAGTTTGACATCATCAAAAATAAGATCACATTATACTCAACAACCTCCCCCTTTCGATGATGAGAAACAATTGATAGACAATGCATGTAGATACAATGTATTTATCTGTCTCTTATCTTTTATTCTCCTTTGTCATATCTCATTTTCACATTCTCTCCTCTTTTTTCATCATCAAAAAGGTACGAGATGAAAAAAATGGCAAGTATATATCATAGGGAAAGAACATTCTTAGTTCTCTTTTTCCATGTTAATGGAGCATATGATAGTCAATTCAAATCAACATGTATTCTCCCTTTAGCCATGTAAATGAAACACATTGGGTGCATCAAATCATGGAAAACATGCTTTGAAGATATTAAGATATATTTATCCCTTTTTGTCTGATTAATTTCATATAATCTAAGCATAATAAACATAAAGTCATCATAATCAATTTTTATGGCCATGAAGCATGTATTTATTCAAGTCCAACTAGCCTAAAGCATAATCATGATTCACTAAGGCATTTTCAAGCAGTCATGTGTAGTATAGCATTTATTGTCAATTAGTATCAACTAGATAAAAAATCATCAAGGTGTGCATGTGATATTAATTTGAGCAATCATGCATGTAATAAGAGCATGAATAGATCAAATGCAAACAACGTAACCATATACTTCACAGAAGAAGTTCAATGGCTTTGAAGTGTTAAATCACATAATAAGTAAAGGGGCCCGACTTATGCTCCTCTTGATCTATTTTAGATGCCTTGATTTTAAGGCTAATTAATCAAGGACATACAGTCCATCTCTAACCTCAAGATTTTATTTGAGGATGTTGATGGAGTAATCACATCAGTTTCACCATTAATATTAGAAGACTTGCAAGAGGTGTGAGCTCAAGGGTCCTAAAAAGTTCATCAAGGTCTCTTAGTTAACGTAAGGCTCTGATGGCTATTGAGAGCCTCATGCTCGTTGCCTTTTAAGAAACAATGACTTTTCTTGAGGTGGCTTTGAGTCTCTTTAGGCCAACTATTATTTCTTTTTGTTGACTTTACGGGATTACCTTGTTTTCTTGAACTTGCTTCATTGATGTATTGTCGTATATATCAAAGTTTTACTTTGCTTTCAGGTCCTTGAATAAAGTGATCTCAAGAATTAAGAAATGTCTTTGACATTGAAACTTAATTTAGGGTACTTGAATCATGTTTAACTAGGTCCTCCAACTTTTTGGGACTACTCAAGGAACTTTTCAATATTGAGAGAGCATTTATCCATCAAGTCATGAAGCAAGGTCAAACATCAAATAAATCATATTGGTATATTAATAGCATAGGGATTTCAAATACACATGACAAACATATGAACCAATCAATTGATCGAGCTACCTCTATCATGTAAGCATTCACTTGATCATAAATGATTCAAGAGACACTTGACAACTTTTGTATCATTCAACCTTAATCATCTCAACATGTCATCATACAGTCAAGTTATGGCACGAACAAGCATGTCATAGGTATTCGAAAATCAAGCTACCAATATAGCATAAGACAATGCACCATAGCATGAGATTCAAGCATTACAAAACAGTCAAGACATTGAATATCAAAGCATTCGGCACAGTCCTATTCATAAAGATAAAACCATGTAGCTACACAGAAGAGTTTTTTATGAGAATTAAATCACATAAAGCAAGTAGTCTGCCGAAGGCAATTAACACATGTGATGTATTCATCAAATATAAATAAATAGCTAGGAAAATTATATAATCACATGAATCAATTTCTATCTCATAAAGAATATTAATCCATATATTCATTGTGTATAAAGAGATAGCTAAAAGATTATATATCACATGTATAAATTTGTACCTCTTAAAGAATATTAATCCATGATAATTTAAAGGGATATGACACTAGATTGATAATGGCAACAATGAGATCGAACTTTTCTTGTACAAGAGCCGTATCATTGAATAATCAAAGAGAACTAGAAAAATATCCAAGAAACATGATGACCCACACTCACCCTAATAAAAATCTTGATTTTTATCACCTCACGGGAAGAGTGTGCAATCTTATACTTTGCTTTAACTTCAATATTTTTGGTGTAGGGTCTTTTGATTTTTGACCAATGATTTAGGGTCCTGGAGACCAGAGTCCAGAGCTAGGTCACATTAGGTTTCAAGGAAACCTTCAAATTTTCCTTTGTTTAGACTTAGTGCATTTGTCAGTACCTTAATCCTCATGAGCAGTTTCTGGAACATATAAATTTTTAATATTTGGTGTTCTTTTCATTGTATGTCAAATGTTTATGCAAAATCAAATGCAAACCTTTCTCAAGGCATGCTTAACTTAAAATTTGGGTCCAAAGTCATATTTGTGTCAGTTTAGGACAAAAATGACACTTTAGAGTTATTAACGTTACTCTTTCTCCTCTTGTAGTAGAAGTGACTTTGCCACCCTTTGGAATAATCAAGTTACTTCGTCTTCTTCCATACGCAAAGTGACCTTGCATTCCTCTAGAATGATAAAAGTACTTGGAGGCCCACTTTTCAATCTGGAATAGCCAAGGTGACTTTGGATTTTACTTTTTGATGCCTTTTTGATAAAGAAGTTTTTATAAGAAACTTTTGGTTAAGATCTTCTTTGTAAAAGGGCGTTCAATGAGAGCCAAGTACTCCATTTGAATTTTCTAGCCCTCTAGTCAATTTTAAAAGAGTTTTGTAGTGATCATCACACTCGAGTTTCGAATGTAACTTTTCAGCACTAAAGTCCTTCACCTTAGTGTGCAAATCTGGCAGCCATATGGCGACAGCTGCCATAATAGAATTCATAAGTAACCTAGTCAGTTAGTTAGTTACAAGAAGCTAGTTGGTTATGGGTTTGTTATGTATTTTCAAACCAATCTTCCTCTCTATCTTTCCTCTTCCCGTAGCTATATATATACACATACAACTGCTTATGTAATATACAATTCATTCTTCTCACTTTCGTGAAAGGCATTTCAGATTCTTCTATTCTCTGTATTCTTTGGCCCACAATATCATGGTATCAGAGTAGAGTTCTTGATTTTTTTTTTCCGATCACATGATTTGATTCATCAGTGGTCATTCTTGAAACAAAAACACATCATTTCTCTTCTGCATTGAATAATTGTTTCCTTGATTGATTCAAGATAGGCATGGATCCTGCAAATGAATTGTCCCCTTCACACACTCTGTTTCTACATCCTTCTGAACATCCAAATAGCATTCGTGTCAATGAACTACTAAATGGAAGGAACTATGGCACCTGGAAGAAATCTATGGAGATTGCTCTAATAGCCAAGAACAAATTGGGATTTGTTCTTGGAACGTGTACGGCACCAGAAGAGAATACACCAATGTTTGCACAATGGAATCGTTGTGACAAAATGATAATTTCTTGGCTCCTTCACAATGTAGAGAAGACAATCTCAGACAGCGTCCTATTTTCCAGCTCTTCCAGACAAATCTGGAGTGATCTTCAGCAACGGTTTGGCCAGTCAGATGGCACAAAATTCGTTCAAGTCAAACGAGATTTATATTCTATCCCTCAAGGTAATCAAGATATTGCCACTTACTTTACTCATATCAAGAAGTTATGGGATGAACATGATTCAATGATGACCATCCCTACTTGTACTTGTGGCACTGAATGTGCTTGTTATAAGTTTGTTCACAAACTGATAGAAAAAGAACAGTTGATTCAATTGCTTGTGGGATTGAATGATGTATATAAAACTGTTCGAGGCAATATATTGATGTCCAGACCCCTTCCCAATGTTAGTGAAGCATATTACATGCTACTGCAAGAAGAACATCAAAGAGAAATGTCATCTTCGAGCCAGTTTTCACATGAATCCTCAGCTGCCTTTAATTCAAATTTTTTCCAAATTGGTCAAGAATCCTCAACAATGATGGGGAACAGTCATCTTGGAAATAAAATTTCAGGGTACAATAACAAGAATACCTTGAATAATTTTGGTTACAATAATCCCAGAAATGCTCATGGGTATAATTTCAATGATAACAATTCTGGCTATGGAGGAAGGATACCAAGTTCAAGAAGACAGTTATATTGTGATCATTGCAAAATTACAGGACACACTGTCCAAAAATGCTATAAGTTGCATGGCTATCCACCAGGCCATAGATTGTTTAAAGGAAAGAAAGTAGCTGCGACTGTTATGCAAGAACTAGAAGAGAATTCTTGGTTAGAAGGCAAGCATAATTCTTCAGCCTATACTCATGTCGACAATCAGCCATCCCCTGCTGTTTCTTTACCAACACTTAGTTTAGAACAATACCAGCAGCTGCTCCCTCTACTTAATAAGCAGTCTGAAGTTCATAATTCTGGTTCAGTTGCAGTAGGTTTCCTGGCAGGTGCTAAGTACAGTTTTACTGCATCTTTTAACAATGGTAACTGGATTATAGATAGTGGTGCATTAGACCACATCACACCACATCTCAACCAATTTTCTTCTTTTCAGCCTTTGGAAAACCCTGTATACATTATCATGCCTAATGGTAAACGCTCCAGAGTATCTCATATTGGTTCAGTCAGACTGTCATCCACATTAATTTTACCAAATGTCTTACATGTGCCTGATTTCCAGTTTAACTTGTTGTCAATACACAAACTGTGTCAACAATTAGCTGGGAAGGTAGTTTTTTCTTCTACTGACTGTACATTGCAGGCTCCCATGTTATGGGAAGTGGTCCTTGGTAGAGTAATGGATGGTCTATACTATGTGTCTGAAGACAACTCAGCTACAGCAGCTAACAATACCAAGCTCATCATGCAAACTGGGAAAGAGATTCTACAGCAGCAAACTATGTTTCACGAAAATAGTAGCTTATCTGAAGAAGATACTTGGCATTTCAGGCTAGGACATTTAT
>NCQV01074589.1:0-11205 GCA_002740545.1 Lophocereus schottii | reverse complement strand
ATTATGCGCACGAGCAGTATAGATACAGATTTTTAACCAGGGACTAGTGGTGAGCAAAAAAACTGGATACCCAGTTCCGGACCCAGAACCAGTTTGGGCTCGGCGTGCACAGTCCTGAACTTGGTTAAACTAGGTTCAGGATTCGTTCCAAAATTTCAGGACCCGGTTATACCGGGTCCTGGAATTTTGGATCCGAACCTGGACCTAGTAACCGATACACGATCAAAATTTAAAGAATTTTAATGATAAAATATAAATGTAAACTCTTGTTCTTCAAGTGATGTATCGTTTGCACCAAGACCCAACTCCCAACTATCCTAATGTACTCTTTGCCTTTTTTGCTTTTAATTTATCCCTGACGTGCTCACTATGTATCTTAAACACCATATATTTCTTCCCTCAAACTTTGGTTATTCTCCTCATGAGCCTTATTGCTTACTATGTATTTGTTTTTACATTATTTTGAGTTTCTCTCTCTTTCTCTCTCTATTTTAAGTGAATTAAAATAATTTTCAGATTTCTTATTTGTTTTACACTCTTGATTTATGGGTTTCTGATTAACATTGTCTCCAATTCTTTAGGTTTACTTTAAATTACGTGATTGCGTATTTGATTTAGCCTTGCATATGACTTTAACTTCTTTCAATCCCTCCCTCTCTCTATTTTCTTTGGAAAAAATGAGAAAAAAATAAAAAACATTACTTAGAAACCGGGTATCTGGAATCGAACCCGGTCCTGACCAGGTCTAAATTCTAGGACCCGATTCTAATCAGGTCCGATTCTAGTTCCTAAAAATCCAAGCGAGCACCTGATCCCCGCTGACCCCTACCAGGGATCTAGTCAAGTGACTTGAAGGTTATTTTTTAAGAAAAATGAAGCTATTTAACAGAAGGAGACAATGATGAACTTAAAATTTCATAGATACGTGGTTATGATTTTTAGCATATGACCAAATTTCCAATGGATAAGCTTAAATTTAATTGCAAGGAGACAAACAAAAAAAAAAGATAGAGAAAAAAGAAAAGACAATAATTGAAAAAGAGGAATGGTTTAGCCTGTTAAGGGAAAGAAGGAATGAGGTTCCAAGCAATTAAATTACAATGGAGCAGCTCAAGAAAGAAACACTAGTAAAAAATTAGACAAAATAATATAATAATCTAATTCTTTATATGTCCCTCTTCACGCTTAATACTAAGGGTGGGCAATGGGTCAGATATTCATCGAGTAGGTGGGTTTGTCTATTTAAAATATGATTGATAAAGGGTTAGATCAATAATAGGCAGGTTCAATAACGAATCAGCCTATTAACATCATGTTTAGTGATTCAGTACTTTTTTAACTTACTAACTATGCTAATTTACATAAAAAAAAATGACTCAGAGGAACCCAGAGTTTTAAAATAGCAACTTTTTGGCCCCTGACTTTTTGAAAATAATATTGAGGTACCCTATGTCTTTGAATAAAAGACTTTTAGGTAATTTTTTTTATTATTTTGGCCCCTAGACTTTTAGAAATTGTAGAAAGTCCCCCGAATTGTGTAAAATATACAAATAAACTATTTCTTGGATTTTTTTTTTAAGAAATATGCTTGTTTCAAATGATTAACCTTTTTATAATGACTTTACTGGTATTAATTATCATAATCTATTACTTATGTCATAAATATTACACTTTCTATGGTTATACCCCCACCATGCTTAGCAAAATAATTAAAGTTTAGTTAGAAAGTTTCGACTGTTACTTGAACTTATTCGGTGCTGGACTCTGGCGTTTCTCTAGTGTTCGGTTTACATAGATTGTTAATATCAACAACACATTCCTTAGATCAGACACATCATAGATCTATTTCGCTTCCTACCTATATATTTTAAAGAATAATGAGGTTTTAATCAAGAAATTATAATTTTTAAGACATAAGGTTCTATTGAATAACGTTCCTTACTGGGAGACTTTTTTTATTGAAAGTTTGAAAGTGAAAATATTACAATTGGAAGATTGAAGAGGAACATAAGCTATTAAGATCATCAAATGTGCTTGCCCAAAGAGAAATGGAGAATTCTGACTTCTCTTTTGCTCAAGTACGCTCAAATGACCGTGTCCCTTCCCAGCACTCTGCCTTTCCATTTATAGAGGAGTTTGAATATATAGGATGCCCTAATGGTTACAATAGACATTGATTTTACTCATGGCAACAGGTACATGCACATGGCTACGGTTACATTCACATGATTACAGTAGATCGTCTTATTTTGCAGACTTGACATTTGTCAAAATAGTAAAATAATGCAGCAACCACTTTTCAGAGCCTTTTAATGCCGACAAGACTAGTCATCTATATTGAGATTCTGCATGCCTTCATACCAATAATATCTTCTAGTGCATCATTATCCGGATAATCATCAAAATCTTCATCTAGTTGAAGATACTCTAGATCCTATTTTTCAAATAATGCATGAAGATATTGCTTTCCTTTTTCTAATTAGAATTTTCCAGTGCTAATATCAAAGACATAATCAAAGACATCTTCTAAAGTAGCTCCTTCTACCTTCATCTATTTGCTGAACTCATTATGATAGGCAAAAGTAGTATTTTCACAATGCATTAGCAGTACTACTTACTTAATCAATGCCCATATTTGATGGTAAATATTATAAAAACTGATGGCCCTTGTTAAATCAGGATTAGTAACTAACTCATAGTGCTTCGGAAACCATTCCTGTTGTTAATCTCTGGGATTGTCTATGTCAAATAGTTAAATCAAATAATGGGCCGGTTTAGCGTTTCGCATTTCATACTCAATCAGTGCATAATGTACCTCAATGTATAGACATCTATTTTATGAAATTTTTATTGGACCATTAAGAGATGTGAGAATCTGATTGATCTTTTTGAACATGCGCTGTTGAAACCTAGTTAATCTTGAGAAAAATGGGAACTTCTGGCTTGGGATTTCCATGAAGTAAACTACAATTCCATATTCCCAAGCTTTTACTACAAGGTCATTTAGAGAGATTGAATTTGCTAGAAAACTAATACCACCAAGTCCATACCTATCGGGAAAGTAGATTGTAGTACCTCATGATTCCTAAATATCATCAGAATAATTGTAATAATAGTCGATGCAGGTTGCATACCACTCATTGAACCATTTTTCTTGAACATGAGAACTTATTTTTCTTGGATATCATGAGGATACTTTAGGTAATTAATTTGTAACTCTAAAAGGAAAAATCTTTGGATTATTAGGTAGACAGAAGATAGCAAACCAAAACATGATCTACTTTTTGTATAAAGTTTCAAAATATTCATAAGGATTTTACTAGAAGGAGAAACCCATTCTAGTAGTAATGGCATTCATTTTAAATTTTCTTCTTTTCCAGCAGGAGTTCTACTTAGATGATCACCATTGACGAGTTCTTGAGTTAAGCTCCCTATCAGAGAGTTCTTCGATCCCTATATATACTTAATAGAGGAGGAAAACTAGTTAAGCCATAGTTGACAAAACAAAAATTGCCCTTGTGCTTACATATTTGATAAATTCTTTTTCACAAAACCAAGTATTCCTTTGCAAGAAGTTCGAATAAGCAAAGGTTTGGGGGCTAAAAAAATTAAGAATTTTTCAATTCCCCTTATGACTGTAAGAATTTCTTTTTCCATCGTGGGATAGTTGTATTTTTCCTTATTAAAACTTTCACTACAATATTTACAAAATTTTTCTCCTTCTTTGATTTTGAGTACCGCGCTCCAGTGCTCATTGCTGACATCTGTCTCAAGAATTAAATCATCTCTTTTATTAGATAAATTAAGAATAAGAATATTTTTAAACATCTTTTTGAAGTTTTGAACAATATTTGAATCACCAGGAGTTCATGTCCGACTTGCTTATTTCTTGAGTTTCTGCTGGAATGGCTTTATTAGTTTAACTAAATCTTCAATGCAATATGAAGCATAGGTAAGGTATATAAGGAACCACTCTAATTGCTTCCTATCTTTACTCTTTTCAGGAAAATTTTTTATTTTTTCTAAAATATGCTTTTGTAGAATAATTTGTCGAACTTTTATCTCTAAACCTAAAAACTCAATTTCTTGTTCTGTATAAATGCACTTGTTTTTACCAAGTATAATACCATGATTAATGTATTTTTGGGTGATAGCTAATCTATCATCATTGTGCTGTTCTATTCTTTTGGAGAAAACAAGGATATCATTAATATAAACTAAACAGTAGTGATTAAGGTCTTTGAAGATGTTATCCATCCTTATTTGGAGTATTTCAGGTGCATTCTTTAGACCAAATAGCATTACTATCCACTCATAATGTCCTTGTGAGGCGCTAAATGTAGTTAAATGAATGCTTTCTTTATCCATTTTTATCTGCCAATATCCGCTTTTGCAATCCATTTTTGAGGACCAAAAGGCTCCTTGAATTCTATTGAAAAAGACTGTTTTGTTAAGAATACAATAATCATCAAAGGCAGTATTATCATTAAGCTTTTTGTAATCATTTAACATTCTTGCTTTTCTTCTTTTTTCTTTGATATGCTTTATTACCATGAAGGCAAGACTGGTGTGAGGACTCTTGGTTCTTGATCAATTCTTTATCGAGAAGTTCTTTGAGTTGTTTATCAAATTCTTAGATATCCTAATATGTGTACATCATTTGTTTGACTCGAATAATAGTATTGGGATTTAACAAATAACTTTTACAAAGATCTTATCTTTATGCCAAAATTTTGGTAGAGTTCTTTGGATAATTGCTCTTGTTGTTCAGTAATTTGCTCTTTAATAGATAGTTCAAGTAGAGAGATTGTTACTGCTATTTCATATTGTGCAGGCATAACCTTATCACAATGCTAACTATGTATAAACTTAATTTTCTGATGAGTCTAGCCTTAATTTTTTAATGGGAACTGAGTGATCATTAACTATGAACATTATTTGATTTATGTTTTATGTGCATGGAGAATATAGTCTTTGAAAATTATTTCCAATAATCATATCATGAGGGGTTTGATCAATAGCCCATAGAACTGGTATAATGTATTGGACTCCTCCTACTCCCATATTTACCCTTTTATGGCCTCTTTGTGGTTCATTATGCTATTGTCAGCTATCCTTATTTGTAAAGGATTCTTACCATTTTTCCATATGAATTCTGGAAATAAAGACCTTTTTCTAAAACAGATAGAACAATCACTATCTATACAGGTACCCAAATTCATATTTATTATATCCTTTCAAATATACATTCATTGGGATATAGATCCATTAGGATTTGTATTGGCAACTTCATAGCATATCTCCATAGTCATGTTTTTGACTAATTCATAGATCGATTCACTAATAGTTCTTGTTTTATACCCAATAACTTTTGTAACTAAACTCATACTTTGGTTTATACTATATCTTATGGGTTCAAAACTCATTCTACTCATTTTAATGGTCATGCTAATTATATCATCTTCTTTAGCTGATGAAGACCTTTGGCTCTATTCTGATCTTGCACTCATACTTCTTAATAATTGGGATTTAGTGGTAATTTTACCCTTCTCACCAATTTTAGCACATTTTTCTTATTGATTTTTGTAGGGTTGACAAAGCTAGATATCCATGAATGATTTGTCTTTATCTCTTGTAGACCGGGTTTAATCCTCTGGAATGTTTTTGCATAGGGGTCAGACTTTCAAATTTTCTGCCTCTATCATTGTTACCGCAGTCTTTGGATCTATAATAGTATCTAATTTGTAGATAATTTTCCAAAATATTGTCAATGGATATCCATGTTGACAATTAAATCCTACCGATGCATTGCATAAATTAGTCTTAATCCTTGTGATAATTTGATTATTAAATTTGATATGCCTGATATCACAGAGTAAAGTATAAAGATCAATATCTTTGCCATAATATTATAATGGAGTGATTTGAACTTGGACACTTCCAATATGGATATACCTATACTTTCTATCTTTGTTATGCCTAAGGATTTTTTCCAACTAATGAGATTAACTTCTCTCACATCATACTCACAATCTTTGATTGATCCTTCTATCATTTCATATACGTATTTGCTTTTTACTTGAAAGATGAGCTTTTTATAGATCATGTCTTTCTGTATTATAGAAAAGATCGAATCTCCTTTGAGTTCTTTGTTCTCATTGCCTACAACAAATTCTTCTTGTTGAAGATCGCCAAGACTAATTGAGCTACTTTTCATCATATGACTGGTTTTTTTATACTCACTTTCTTCGTACTCATCTTCTAGTATAATTTCGACAATTCTTTTGTTGTTATTCAGGATTAGGTCTAGTGTCTCTTCCTCACTAAGCTCAACGCAATCTACGCTTCCTAGAGTTTTAATAAGCTTATTAGTCTTCCTATTTTTGCAGTCGTTAGCATAGTGTCATACTTCTCCACATACTCAGCATTTGAAGTTGTTTTCCCTACTGGACAATGAGCTGCTTTTCTAAAAATTCTTCGTTTTTTAGGACTTGGTTTATTATAATGTTTTCTGCTATATTTCTCTCCCCTTTGCTTATTGAAGTTCCTTTTCTCATAAAATTTTCTTTTTCTTCTTCTTTCAGGTCCCTTTCTCCATTATGAGGTGAATCCAGCAAGCTAGAAATTATTTCTTAATTTTCTTTTGCTTTTGGAGATTAAGGCATTGACCGTTGACCCATTTTCTTAAATAAGAGGTTCTTGAATCAAGGGTATGCATGACATTTGCTTTTTCAAGCTATGCAATGTATTTTTCATTAATTATGAAATTTAGCGGATATGACAATTTATCATAGAACATACCAAGATTAGTTTCATTATGATTAATTTTATAATAATATTGACTAAATTTAGTGATATAATTATCCGGATACGTCATATCTCATAACTGTATATTATTAATCTTTCTTCGCCATTCTTTTGCTTTTTCTTCAAATTCAAGTTTAGCTCTGATGAACTCAGTTTCGATTTCCTTATATAAATTTTTGAACATGGTAGCTAGTGTCTCCATCATTCTTAACGCATTTTCACCATCTTTATTTAATGAATCATAGCAGTTAGCTACAATTTTAGAAAAATAATGCTTGATATAATTTAAGAAATTTCCTGCAATCCCTGTGGTATTTTAATTTAAGGCACTATTTATTTCTCTTTTTCAGTGCTTAAATATTTCTTCTCTATTACGAGCTCTATTGATGTTTAAAATATATCTAGTCTGGCTAATTAAGGTAAGATCAATTTCTTCAAATGTCGTAATTTTCCATGGGATAAACCCAAAAGAAAAATTAGTTGTACGTCCTGCTGGAATGTACCCAGGCATCATAAAATGGGTATTTCTTCTAGAAGGTTCACCAAATTCCTCAGATTTAGTGACTACATTATTAATTAGATTGGGCCCAATTTCATTTGTGTTAAGCTCTTCTCGAATCTCATTAATCTCGTCGTCAAATATCATTTTACCATGTTTTTCTATCCAGTTTCTTTCTAATTTCTTCTAAATGCATAACATTAAGCTCTTCGAGCTTAATTAGGTTTATTTGCTGATATATTTACTTCTTCTAGCTGGACATTATTTGTCTCTTCATTATCATCAGATAATATGTCTTGTTTATTAAGAATTGCACCCATGATTTTGTTTAATTCTTCTGGATTTTGTTCTTTCTCAAATATATGATGTAGTTTGTTGAGATTATAATGCTTATAGTCCATCGTTTTCTTCTGTCTTTGTCTTTTTAGATGATTTTCAGCTGATTTTCTCATCATTATCATCAGATAACATGTCCTGTTTATCAATAATTGCACCCATGATTTTGTTTAATTCTTCTGGATTTTACTCTTTCTCAAATATATCATGTAGTTCGGCGAGATTATAATGCATATATTCCATCTTTTTCTTCTACCTTTGCCTTTTTAGATCATTTCCAGCTGGTTTTTCTCCTACTTTTTTGAGGATTTTAATATCATGCAAAGGAGTACTAATGCTTAAAGTAGATTTCCATTGTATCTAATTTGGTTGACTAAAGAAAGATGGATTATAGATATTGTTTCTTAATCTCCTTAACTTCAATCTTAATTTTTAGTAGTTCAATTTTTAGTTCAAAAACTATGCCAGTAATATAGTTTAATTGAGGTGTTATTGAAGTGGTGCCTTCTAGCAGGTGAACAATATGTGAATAATTAGGAGTGGGGCAATTATGTGATGATTCAAGTATAAAACACAGTGATATAGTTTTTTTTATACGTGCAGGTTCCATTTTAAAATAAGCCAAAAGCGAGTTATCTATGGGTTGCCCAGACCTAACCCATTTATTTGCATGAAAAGCCCGCCCCAGCCCACTTTGTTAATAGGCCGCCCATTACTCGACCCAATCCACTTCATAAATGGGCCAACCCTAACCTGAACCGGCTCGACTCGGCCCGAACCGTTCCCTAACCCTGCTTAATACACAAACCCTGCTTAATACACATAGAGAATAAGGAAAAGGAAGCCTGCTGCCCCAACCACCACCAATTCACTCATCCCGCTGCTCTACCATTGCCATAGCAACCCTTTTCCTCTATTGACCACCATCGTAGCCACAGAGTCCTCTGCTCACTCTTCCTCTTTCTTTATTCTCAGGCTACATAATGCTTAGGGTAGGGGGTGTTGTTATGCCCGATTTGGCCAACGCACTGATCACTTTCACCACTGTATTCGACCACCGTTGTTGGGCTTGAGCCACTGCCTTTTCCACCCCAGATTACCTGTCTTTCCTCTTGCTCATCATCTAATTCACCCTTTGAACCCAACTTCTACTAGATCCAAATTGTCTAATTTCATTTTTGCATTGAAGTTTTGGGAAAGTTATGTTTAAACTTAGTTGGTGATGATCAAGAGAGTTGGATTGCGTAATTGTTCTTAGAGGAAGTTTATGAAACATCTACATTGAATTAATTTGGGATATCCTTGGGCTATTGCTGGGCAAATCACCTTAGGACCTAAAGATGAAAAATTAATTTTTGGGTCTGTTGGTAGCGCCGATGCAATTAAACTTGGATGTCTGCTTGAAATAATGACATGATAATAGTTGGAGAATTGAACTACGAGATCTGTCGCTAATTAAATTAAGGAAGCTTGGTTTATTTAAATGAGTTAAGAAAATTGTCATCAAAGTGCCAGCTTAATTAATTATGGTTTCATTAAGATTAAAAAGTGATGATTTCGAGATCATGGTGCAAACTAGTACCACATCGAGCAATGGAAGGAAAACAAAACTATACAAGTTTATTTATAAGAAAATTGGATTGTCGTGGACGAGTCTTAATTCCTTTACAGTTGAAGTTGAGATTAATGATCAATGAAGGAGCGATGTGTGCCATTATATTAAATTGTATTAAATGCTTACATTTGGTTAAAGGGAGCTCTTAAATTGTATTAAATGTTGACAGAAGCGTGCTTGAAGCTTGATTGAGTAATGTTGTAATTAGAGGGTACTATGAGCGTTTTGAGACTATTTAATTAGTCAAGTCAAGCAAGTTAAAGGATGGCCAAATAGATTAGTTTCTTTTGTTATAATTGATGATGGATGACCGAGAGCTTTATTTATAATTTTCAGAAGGAGAAAAATACATAATATATTGTAAATAGGAAATCGTACAAGTAAAGGCGGAAAATAGGACTTATGTAAGCTCTTAATTTCAAGTTACAAACATAAGTTTGGCTATCTTGAGGAACTTTTGCCAAGTAAAGTAAATTACATAAGGAGTTTTGTTGATTTCATGGGAATTATGGAGGCATACTTATGTGTTAAAGCTTAGGATAAACACATGAGACTTGATTAGTTAATCTATTGTATCTTCTACGATAAAGGAAATAAGAATAAGAAATAGCGAAAGGTCTCAAT
This sequence comes from Lophocereus schottii, assembly GCA_002740545.1. NCBI lineage: Eukaryota > Viridiplantae > Streptophyta > Magnoliopsida > Caryophyllales > Cactaceae > Lophocereus > Lophocereus schottii. The sequence goes on along the minus strand of NCQV01074589.1, from coordinate 1,324 downwards.
TTTTTCAATGGAAACTTAAATTATGATTTGTAGGTGCCCCAAAAAGATGTCACAAGCATACTACCAAATTGAAGTTTCACAAAAAAAAGAGGCTAAAAGTTGAAGGTTAAAAGCCACACATGACTCCCAAAGGTATGTTATTACTCATGCCTTTATAATGCAAGTAAAAATTTTATTGTATATATTAATAAGTCATGCTTATCAACTTTCATATGTTTTAGCCATTCAAAGGACTCACTCACCATTGCAATGATCATAGATTATTATATTCACACGTTCATACTTTCATAAGTAGTTGATCTGGAGACACTGGACAACATGGCTCACTAGAAATGCATATCACAGGTTACTAATCATTGATTAGCGTTCAGTGCCGACTATTGAGTGGTTCATCAGAACCTATGAGTTGGGTGGAAGACTCCAAACTGACAAGCTCCCCTGATTCATTTTATATTGGTGCTAAGTTTGACTAATAAATTAAAAACGCAATGACTTAATTTAACGGATTTTAAGTTCTTTCCATAACTAACAGTTCATAAAATCAATTTAAAAGGTCTGCACACACCCCTTGCTTATTTAATTTTACTTTTACTGTACAAGGTAGCGTATCGGGCGCAATGCTCATTTTTCATTTGTTCTATGTTTCATAAACTGTTTTAATACTGGAGGATCAAGCTACGCCAACGTTAGCATAAAAATAGCACAAGAAGTAGATAATTTAGGTTCAAAATGATAACATCTCCTTGGCTCTTAGTACCACTTAGCTGCATTTTAGAATTGGCTAAGGCTCCACACCTAATATCAAGCATTTAGAACCTAGGTTGATCTTCTCATTTGATGTTTTGAAGTTTTAAATTGCTGAATGTTTTGGAAATATGAAGGATTTGTACATGTCCCTTAAAACTTTCTACTTACCTCAATTCATCAATTTAAACTATGTTTCAAATGTCTAGTGTTAAAATATTGGATGATGACACGTCTTAAGTTTGCTTTTTTTGCTAATGTTCGAAGAAGCTCAAGTTATGGAGTTAAAGTTTCCATTCAAAGGCAACATATTTAATTGGAAAAAAATTATAGGCCAGAAGATTGTTTTTAGTAACATGTTTTCTAGCATTTTGGCATTATCTGTTTAAAAAGAGATGGCGATAATATCCCTAAGTATACAATGTTCTATTGCCACCATGTGCTTAATTAATCATCAATCGAATAATTATGCCTATTTAAGTTGGAGGGATTACACTTATTGATCCTCACCTGCTTTGTTGTTGTTTTTCTTCAAATTTGCTTTGACTGTATGTTGCGTTATTTTATTTAGTTTTGATAA